>CABEEJ010002103.1:24684-34693 GCA_901482245.1 Timema douglasi
GGGGGGGGGGGGGGATGTTAACAACAAAAATAATAGATAGGATTAATGTATATACAGGTGCGGCAAAAAAAGTGACCTATTTTAAACCATGCGCCGTTATCGATCACGGCGTCCTAAAACGCTAATATTTGTTCCAATGCGTGGTGCAGTTCAAAGCATTGCTGTCCGTCTATATAGCGTAACCTTGGCAGTCAGCATGGAGCGTTGTCGAATGAACATCGTGCGTTTTCTGTTGAAACATCTTTAAAGTGTGCTGATAGTTTTGTGACAACTTAAACGTATTTTTCTGCGACACTTTAATATCGGCAGGAATGGACAGGTGGCAACGCGGAAGACGATAACAAGATGGGTCAAGGACTTCAGAACAACAGCATCTGCATCATCCAAAAAGTCACCTGGTAAGCGACGTAAGGTTCTCATCCCGGACAATATTGCAAAAGTAAGAGCTGCTTTAGAGCGCAGTCCATAATGCTCTGTTCGTAAACATTCGCAAGCCTTCAACATATCGTACAGAAGTTTACGATGTATGTTGCATATGGATATTAAGTTTCACCCCTACAAGGTGCAAGTGGTTCATGGCTTATTGCCCAGAGATTCAGATTCAGGTCGAGCTTTTTGTATGCAGATTCAAGAGATGATAAACACACAACCCAATTTTCTCAACGCTATGATGATGACGGATGATGCACACTTCCAGTTAAGTGGCTATGTCAACAAACAAAACTTCAGGTACTGGGCACCTGCAAATTCTTATTACCTTCACGAACGACCACTTTAAAGCCCAAAACGTAATGTGGAGTGTCTTCTCTGGATATTGCTGGTCCACATTTTTTTTTAGAATGATGCAGGTGGAAATGTCACAGTAACAGCAAAGCGATATGAGGGTATGCTGGGACTGTCACAGTCACATCAGAGCAATATGAGGCTATTTCATGAAAGTTCATAACAATGTAATTGCGCCGAAAGAACATCAACATGGATTCGTCGTGATTTCAACAGGATGGCGCAACTGCTCACAAAGCAAAAGAGTCCATGACGACTTTACGAAGAATGTTTCCACACCACCTTGTTTCCCGGTATGGTGATGTAAACTGGCTAACCCATTCGTCCGATTTATCCGCCGGTGATGTTTTGCTGCGAGGATTTCTGAAATCCAAAGTCTAAGCAAACAGGCCAGCAAACAATCAGGAATTGAAAAACAACATTCACACCAAAATTGAGGCAATAACATAATACGCCCACGTAAAGTTGCGGCAAATGTGTGTTCTTAACAAAGATTGCATTGCCAACAAGTGTGGTCAACTGAAGGACGTAATGTACAAAAAGTGAGTCGTATAAGGAATGGTGTCATGTGTTATTTGCAACGTTTGGTCATAACATTCAGTTAAAATGAATAATTCTGAAATACAGTTTTTAAAATGGGTCACTATTTCTGCCGCAACCTGTATGTAGATAAGTTCCTTTCATACGTGTCTAAATTACGAATGGCCTGATGATCCTTCACAAATATCAATGGCAAATAATGATTAGGCTATTTAGTCTTTATATGCTTATTTAAAATAAAAATAATAGAGGTGATAAATATTTATAGGAAGCTAAATATTAGAATATAATCTGTAGTAAAAATGCAAAGTGTTCCAGTTTATATTTTCGTTTGAACGAATTAATATTAATGCTTTAATGTGGATTTTTTTTTACTTTTATTAAAATATTATATAAGTGCTGTTATATTCACTTAAACATCATGAAAATATTTTGTTACTCAATTTATTTTCGGTGAAACATTATGTTAATTTTTAGTTTTACAAATTTTTGTTTTAGTTTGAATGTCAGGTAAATGCTCCGTTTTTACTTTCTCGCTATCTTACAAGTAGAGAAAGTCTTATGATCGTCAAAAAAAAAATCGAAATTGAGAGTTTGATGAATGTCGACGTTTCATGACCCCCCTGAATCAAAATAAATGGTACGGAACCCTTCACTGACTTTCTCACTCTATTGTTTGATAAAAATGGAAATATTTACTCAAAACTCGTAATATATGTGAAACAAAATAATATACATTAACAAACCCACACAAAAATTACACTAAACTACAGTAAAACTTTTTTTTTACTCCCAGTTTTAAATTTTATAATTTTATTTTTAAGTATTAAAGTCTTCATTTGTATATTTGGACGAATAAAAAAGATCTATATTGGGTCTACATGGGTAAAAACTTAGTATTAAAATTTCGAATTCTGGTTAAAAAAAATTACAATTTATTAGAGGCTATACATCTAATTGTTATCGAATTGGCATTAAATTCTTCATTTATAACTCTTTACCAATATAAATATAAATATTGATTCTAAAATGGTATCGTTAGATCATTGCTGTACAAATATTTCCCCTAAGAGGATAAAGGAAAAAGAACATCAACTTTTTGAGACACTTATCTACTTTACTTACTCTATGGCATTGGATAATCATTACTTTAAAAGTTAGGTAGTATCTCTGTATAACTAAAGCTCACAATATTGTATTAAAATATTTGCCAATATCTCAGAAACTATTGGTTTTATAAAAATATATTTCAAATAAAAGTGGTTTTTTTTAATATTACTACAATTTTACAATGATAAGTTATAAGTATCGCAAATATATGCGGAGAAATGGAGATTTCTGCCTCTGTAAAGTACCCTAAAAGTCATTTTCACGGGAAGACGAAAATAGCCATTTTGTTTATAAGCTTAATCAATACCTAGATACGAATTTTAATCAAAATCGTTAGAGCCTATTTTAGAAAACGGCATTTTTCTCTTTTCGCCCTTTACTAAACTACTATTAATTTTAGGGTTAAACAGACACAGAGATTGACGGCATTGCAAAGACCACTTTATAGGGCTCGGGGGGTCATAAAACGTTGATGTCTATCAACATCTTGGGTTGGAGTTTTTTTAATGGTAGCAATAGCTTACCTTTAGTATTTGAAAAATTAAAATAAATATATATATATATGCGTTCAGCTTTAAATTATTGGTTTTATAAAAATATGTTTCAAATAATACTAGTGGGTCGTTGCAGCAATGACTGCAGATTATTGCACTAAAATATATTTCAAACTTTTTATTAGGAAAGGATATATATAGCCTGACAAGCCCTCACTCAACTTTTAGTTCGAAGTTTACTCGTCACTGGATATCAAGTATCAACATTACTTATATATTTAGTTTTCGGTGTGTAACTTGAATTAAAACGTATATTTTCCCCCTTCACGCCTCGATGAGAACTTTAAAACGACCCCTCTCCCAGATCTCTATCTATTCGTTGCACCAAACCACTCAAGTAAAGATTGATCTGATATTGTTTTTAAACAGAAACAAATATTTTATTTACCAATATAAAGCTGTACACAAATCATGGTTTCCATGGTGATGTAAACAAAGAATGATTGTACAGATGAACCACTGCCCAAACAGAAGGAAAAGATGGAAAATTCGAAAAGAAAATTTGGATTTTAGTTTTATGCCACTCACTATCTTTACCGGCATCCTGATTTCCTAATATTTAAAATAAGTGTTCATTAGTCGAGATCTGATCAGTCATTTATCGTAATTTATATTACTAAAAATGGCCTTATCAATAAATATATATTAATATATATGATAGAGAGAGAGTTATAAAATGTGACTGTGAGAATGAGAGTATAAGTATTTGAGTGTGTGAGTGTGTAAGTGTGAAAATGAGAGTGTGAATATGATAAAGTGAGAGTAAGAGACAAAGAATGGGCAAATGAGAGAGATAGAGTGAGAGTGAGCGAGTTATAGTGAGAGAATGTGTATGAATTAGAGAGAGAAATACTGGGAAAAAAGAGTGTGTGAGAGAAAGTAGTGTGTAAGAGAGAGAGAGAAAGAGAATATGTAAGGAGAATGCGTGATACAATCTGTATAAAATTGTTTGTTTGTGTGTGTGTGTGTGAGAGAGAGAGAGAGGAGAGGGTTTGAGAGAGTGTGGGAGAGCGTGAGAGAGTTTGCTAAAGAGAGAGAACGCGAAATTATAGATGTGGTACTCAAACATTACGGTGCTTTGATATATCATTCCCTCAAAATTAAGTATCAACATGGAAACATAGCTGAACTTACTGTATTTTTAAGAAAGTGAAAAGATAGATAGGGTTCACAAAACATTACTTTTAAATTTCATATCCTCATCATTAAGCGGTAAAATAAAAACGTAGCTTAAAACATTTGTATCGTGTTACTATAAGCTAAAATGATCATCAAAACTCATTATTTGAATAAAATGAACATCAAAACCCATTATTTGAAGAAAAAAATAATTAACACCAAAACGCATACTTAGATAGTTAAAATGTTTTTTTTAAACATTATTCAAGATTATTTTATCGTTTTTGAGCTTATAATACATACCAAAGCATATTTAGTATACCAAAGCATATTTAGTGAACAATTAATCATGCGCAAAACACAACGTAGACAATATTTTCACGATCTTAACAACTTGGCCCTTTAATTTTAAAATTATGCTCAATATTATTCATATAAATGCGAATTAACGATAACAACATTCCAATAAGTGTGTCTCAAGTTTAGATGTGTTATGACCAGCATACGAAGAGATATATTCATCCAAAGAGAAAATTATGATGTGTTCGGACCAACAAATAAAGAATGAGTTGGTTTTTTTTAGCCAAAAAGAATTTTAATTATAAATTTACTGCCATGCAGAAAATAATGGTTGCCACGGTGCTTAAACAAAGAATGAAAAACTGAAAATTCTATTTGAAAATTGAGTTTTCCTGGAACACTACTATTTTTCCCGACATCCTGGACTCGTAATCGTTAACATAAGTGTTCGTTTGTCAAAATCTGTTCAGTCATTTCCCCGTAATTTCTATTATAAGAAACAGACTTATTAAATTATATTATATCAGGTTATATGTATTTTAAATTGATCTACATATTTTCAATGATAAGTAACTTCATATCTCAAATAGTTTCGGCGATGTGAAAAAAAAAAAAACCTACGCATCTAACCGGAACCCATAAAGTCATTTTTTCGGGAAAATGAGAGTAGTCATTTTGTTTATATTATTGATCATCGCTTATAAATGAAATTTAATCAAAATCGTAAAAGGGATTTGAGAAAGACGATTTTTTTTTCTTTTCACCCTTCAGTAAACTACCAATAATTTTAGGGTTAGATATCATATCCAATTCCAAAACCCCTCGGGGTAGCCCTATAAAATACATAGATACCAAGTTTCAGCCCAATCGGTAAAATAGTTTAGGCTCTAGTACGAGTTACAGACAGACAGAAATTAAAAAAAAACTTTTTTCGGAATCGGGGGTGGGGGGATTAAACGTTGAGGTTCATCAAAATCTCGAGTTCGATTTTTTTTTTTTACGATCACAATAATTTCTATATCTGTAAGATAGCGATAAAGTAAAAAGTTGTTTTTGAATTTCTGTCTGTCTGTTTGTACCTCGAACTGGAGCCTAAGCTATTTAACCGATCTAGCTAAAACTTGGATCCTGGGGTTTTAATAGGGTTACCCCGAGAGGTTTTTGGAATTGAATATCTAACCCTCAAATTGAGGGTAGTTTACTGAAAGGTAAAAAGGAGAGAAAAAAACATCTAACCCTAGTATTAAGGGTAGTTTACTGAAGGTAAAAAAGAGAACAAATCAATTTTCTCAAAATTGGTTCTAACGATTTTGATTAAATTTCATTTAAAAACATTTATAAATATTCCTTACAAAATAGATACTCTCAATATTTCGGCAAAATTACTTTAAGAGTTCTGATCTAATGCGTCAATTCTCATTCTTATCATATCTCCGAAACTATTTGAGATGTGAAATTACTTATCATTGCAAATATGTGTGTATATTTACAATACAAATCGTTTATTTGAAACATATTTTTATAAAACCAATAACTTTCAAGCTTTATGCATTATATATATATATATATATATATATGTGTGTGTGTGTGTGTGTGTGTGTGTGTGCCCTTTTCGAACACTAAAGGTACAGAATTGCGACCGTAAAAAAACTATAACCCAAAATGTTGGTGGATGTCAACGTTTCATGACCCCCGAGAACCCTAAAAAATGTTTTTTGCAATGCCGTCTGTCTGTCTTACCATAAAATGAGTAGTTTAGTAAAAAGCGAAAAGAGAACACATTGGCTTTCTCAAAATCAGCTTTAACGATTTTGATTAAAATTAGTATATAGGAGTTATTAATATTATAAATAAACTGGATATTTTCATTTTCCCATGAAAATGACTTTTAGGTTACTTTACAAAAGCGGAAATGTCCGTATCTCCACAACTATTTGAGATACTAATTAACTTATCATTGCAAAATTGTAGTTCTATTAAAAATAAAGAAAAACCTTATATGAAATATATTTTTATAAAACCTATAGTTTCCGAGATATTGGCAAATATCTTGATACAATGTTGTGAGCTTTAAATGTAAATAGATAGGCCTACTACTTAAATTTTAACGCAATAATTCTTTAATGCCATAGAGTAAGGAATAAATAGGTCTCTCAAAAAGTGCATGTTCTCCTTCTTCCAACCTCTTAGGGGAAATGTTTGTACAGCAATAATCTATCTCTATCATTTTTGATTTATTAGTCAATATTTACCTATTTAATTGAAAAAAAAAACTATAAATGAATTTAATCGCAATGCAATAACCATAATATGTGCAACTCCTAATATAATGTCGAAAATTTTAAATAGGAAGTTGACATTGTAATACGAAGTTTTGGCCCTTGAGAACCCAATATCAATATTTTTAATTTCTCGCTACCTTACAGGTAGAAAAATTATTGTGTTCGTCAAAAAAATCGAGCTCGTGATTTTAATGAATCTCGACGTTTCATGATCCTCCAAATCCGAAAAAGTGGGTTTCACAATGCCGTCTGTCTATCTGTCCATCTGTATCTCAGTCTGTTCTTCGATCTAGAGCCTAAATTAGTTTACCGATTGGGGTAAAACTTTGTATCTAGGCTTTTCATACGGCTACCCGAGGAACTTTTGGAAATGAAAATACCCAACCCTAAAATTAAGGGTACTTTCCTTAAGGGCGGAAAAAGAAAATATCGATTTTATTAAAATCGGGTTTAACGATTTTGATTAAATTTCATTTCTAAGCTTTGATCAATATTACAAACCAAATGGCTACTCTCAATTTATCGTCAAAATGGCTTTAAGGGTTCCGGTCTGATGCATCATTCTAATTTTTAATTTTATCTCCGAATCTTTGAGATATGACATAATTATTATCGCATACATGTAGAAATATTTATAATAAACATCTTTTACTTGAAATGTATTTTTATAAAACCAAAAGTTTTCAAGCTATACACAAATATAAATATTTTTTTAACTTTTCCAATACTTTTAAGGTAAAGAGTAATACGACCGTCAAAAAAATGTAGCCTGAAATGTTGATAGATGTCGACCTTTCATGACCCCCCGAATCCTAAAAAGTTTTTTTTTTTGCAAAGCCGTCTGTGTGTGCGTGATGTGTGTGCGCGTGTGTGTGCGCGTGTGTGTGTCTATCCCTAAAATTAAGAGCAGTTTACTAAAGGATGAACAGAGAAAGATTCCATTTTCTCAAAATCAGCTATAACGATTTGAATAAAATTCATATTTACATGTTGATTACGATTATAATCAAAATGGATTTTTTCATTTTCCCATGAAAATAGTTTTTAGGGTTCTTTACAAAAGTAAACATTTCTATATCTTCGCAACTATTTGAGATACTAAATAACTTATCATTGAAAAATTTTAATACTATTAATATAAAATCTTTTATCCTATATATTATTTATATTTATGTTGTCAACATTTTTTAACTAATACAAAGCCTATAGCGACTAATAAGGTATCAGTGGGTAGGATAATTTCTGACATAGCATACTCAGTTTACGTTAAAACACATTGTTTGTTTAAACCATGCGGGCCACATAATGTATTTTACACATTTTTGCGGGCCAAAGTAACGTTCACCTGTTCTTCAAGTAGCATTATTTCTGCCCTGAATGCCTTGACATGCGCAAATAGATCATAAATAAAATTTGTTTCAACATGCAAATTTTGATTCAAGTCATAATATGGCCATTCACGTCTGTAAAAAATGCCACTTTCCAAGGCCAGTCAGTGTTTGATAAAAGTGATTGATAAAAGTGATTGGCATTGATTCTTCTCTGTGAGATATGAATCAATTTATATGTAATAAATTATATTTATAATAATTATTAGTAAATATATTTATATATATTTAAATTAGGTAACATCTTTTGGGACTTTACTGTAACAACCCTCTGCCGGAAGATTTGGAATTACCTAAAAATCGTCACAGTCAAGACGTTCTGTTTTAGATATAAGGAAAGGCGCCTGCGAATGAAAATGAGCGTTTGCTATTCTTACAGCACTTTGGCTTTGTGTCATGGGGGGCAGCACACGTGTGGACAGAAACTGGACTTGTCAAATAAACTGCATGGTTAAGAAATAACCAAGAAAAACAATTAGTTTGTTTTTTGATAAAATCTTGGAATGGGCCGGATATAACCTTGTGGCGGGCTGGATGTGACCCGCGAGCCGTAGTTTGGAGACACCTGGTTTAAAAGCTAAACTTGAGAATAATACTCTACAGAAGAGTATAACTCGAAATTTGCTATTAGTTATGAAATGTATTAAAAATAAATAATAAGAATATCAAGAAATAGTTATTATTAAGAGGGAAATAAGTATAAACATAACAATTATTATATAAATAGTTTTTTAGCTATTAAATCAATTAGACAAAATATATGGAATCAAAATTCTACCACTAAACCATACTAACACGTTATGTGTGTGGTATTATTCGAAGATTTTGTTTAAAGCACGTTATTTAAAAATAAATTATTTTAAAGATCTTTATTTATTACTCATTGTAATGGTAATAATAAAAATGATAAAATAAATTTAAACCTAAATAATGTTTGTGCAACAAGATGAGGAGCATGCAACTTAAATTTGGGTAGTTTCATTGATGCCCATTTTCACAATTTTAATACTTGATGTGATTGTCTTAAGTATATATAATAATTACATTTAATAATATTGCCAATGACAATTTTTTTTTAATGAGATCTGGTTAGTGAGATAGTATTACCTGACAATAAAATTAGTAGTGACTTAACATTGATTTTATTGGTTTAATTTTTGAAGGGAGGAGCGCGCCCCCCATAGGCCCGTCCTGGATCAACCCCTGGTACAAAATGATCCATCTCTCTCATTTAAGAGTCATTAGTCAATAATTACCTATTTTATTGATCTAAATTTATAAAAGAGAAATTTAATAGCAATGCGATAACCATGAGATGTGTTATCCTCTAATAAAATGCCAAAATTTTAACCGGGAGTCTAAATTTTAATATGAAGTGTTTACCCTTGGGGACCCAATATCGATATATTTTATTGGTCCAAATATACAAATGAAAACGTTGATTTTTAAAAATAAAATTATAAAACTTAAAACCGTGAGTTAAAAATGTTTTATGTCTGTATAGCGCAGTTTATTCGCTAGTGTATATTATATTATGAATTTTGAGTATCTCCATTTTTACACAATTGAGCGAGAAAGTCCGTACGGAGCTCTGTACCATTTATTTAGTTTGACTTCGATGGATCATTATGTAAAAGTTAAATATTCAAGTGATTTACTATTGCTAATATGTTTTCTAGTTTTCAATTTCTTTAAAACATTATGCAAAAGGTTAGTCTTATAGTTTTTTATTATTGTTAGATTATAAGGTAAAAATCTCTGTTTTCAGGTTTTATATTTTCACTAACATTATGTTAATACTTCATTTTATAGCGTTTTAATTTTGCTAAAATACGAAGTAAATGCTCCGTTTTCAATATTTAAACTTTTTTTTTTTAAATATGAAATAGATTTTTTTTTTTTCAAAAATAATTAAAACTTTGGAATATTTTGC
>CABEEJ010002103.1:34729-47635 GCA_901482245.1 Timema douglasi
ATAAAAATGAATGAAATAATCTATTTATTTTAAAAAAAAGATAATTATTCCTTTAATGTATGTATTGTCATGACATGAAGAATTTCAGTAACCAAAACACTAATGTGCAATGAGGTTAATATGTAGGCCTATTATAATCTAACGCTCGCAAATGCAAGCAATAATATTACTTGAATAATTATGTATCATAAAAGGCAGGTGTGTGTGTGTTTTGTGTGCGACCTTTATAATCTGTATTCCTTGTTAAAAGCTTTGTGGGACCGCTGTGTTTGAGGCAAAGTATAATTAGTGTCGTGATAGGTCTTTTGAAGTATCTCGTCAGAAGGATGTTCACTGCATCCAGGAAAGGAGAATTATCAGTTTCTCTTAAGAGTGCGCGCGCGTGTGTCATGTGTATGTGCCAATTAATTCCCTATGACCGTGATAAAAGAGTGTTTGGGGTTGGCGTGGTTTGCTCAAGACGAAATATTATTATTATTATTATTATTATTATTATTATTAGCACCGCGTCTTACTACCCGTTCGGGTTATACCCACTTACGCTAATGTGTAATGGTAGAGTGATTGTGAGATGAAATGGAGGACCTACAGTTTAACGTGGAATCCGAACCACGGTGGAGGCCTGGCATTCCCCACATTCACAAGATGTCTTGTCAGAGGTGAAGGAAGGGTTTGGTAATCAGATAAATCTTTGCCGGGACCGAGGATTGAACCCCGGCCGCCAGCACAGAAGTCTGACACCTTACCCCTAGACCGCCAGGTCACCCAAGACGAAATAATCCCGACACAATATATTTGTTGAAGATTACTCATTCTGACACGAATGTTTACAATGACCACAAATGGCAAGAACGGGCTGTAACTACAATCACGAATTTTGGTAGATTACAAGATTGTGTTATTTCAGTCATAATACTGTACATCTGGTTTGGATTTGTAAAAGGTAAGGACGGAATATATTACCTTAAGGGTGCCGCCTCGAGAGAAATTACGGCGCAGACGTTCAGCTCTAACGCGATATTTATTTCTAAGAGAGTTATTTTAAAATATGATTCATGCTAAGAAAAAGTCAAAAAAATTCCAACAGTAATTTTTTTCCTTAAGGCTATTCAATAAGAGAGTGGTGACCTGGCGGTCTAGGGGCAAGGTGTCAGACTTCTGTGCTGGCGGCCTGGGGTTCAATCCTCGGTCGCGGCAAAGATTTATCTGATTACCAAACAAGACATCTTGTGAATGTGAGGAATGCCAGGCCTCCACCGTGGTTCGGATTTCACGTTAAACTGTAGGTCCTCCATTTCATCTACACAGTCACCCTACCATTACACATTAGCGTAAGTGCGTACAACCCGAACTGGTAGTAGGACGCGGTGCTAATAATAATAATAATAATAATAATAATAATAATAATAATATATGTCAAGAGTATCCTGGAATTTAATGACAACTTTTTCTCTTGATTTAAAAAGTTTCTCATCTAATACCGCTATGCTCATGAAATATATTCAAGAAATGTTGATATCAACATGTAAAGAAAATTAAACTCTGTTTATATTGGGACACTATTTTATTTATTTGGGCCAAAAAAACGTGTTTCTATTTTTTGTTTCAAACAAGTGCAAAAACACCTTTACTCGCGTCCCAATGATACCCCACCTTAAAAGTCAACTATTACCTGGAGAATGAACTCAAACTATTGGGGAAACTGTCAGTAGGCAAAACAAGAAGTAATAATGAGAATGATTTGCGTAATCAGTGGCGTAACAAGGGAATTTTATGCCTTGGGCGGGTATAGATTTTGGCACCCCGTACCTGGTGTAGGAATCAAACTATTATAAGAAAATTCTTATAAGAAACTTAATAAGAGCGTAAATAAAAATAAGTTCGCATAACCAATCCTGTACGCAGCAATGTAGTGAATTTAAACCTAATAAAAGGCAGTTAAGGCAGTGAACATCTAGCCTAACAGGAAGCAGTTAAAGCAGTGAAATTCTAATCTATCAAAAGGCAGCTAAAGTATTGAACTCATAACCTAACAAAAGACGGCTAAAGCAGTGAACTCCTAATATAACGAGTGTATCTGAAGCAGTGGACAAATAAATAACCTAATGAACGGTAGTTGAAGCAGTGGACAAATAAATAACCTAACGAGTGGTAGTTGAATCACTGGACAAATAAATAACCTAAAGGGCGGTAGTTGAATCACTGGACAAATAAATAACCTAACGAGTGGTAGTTGAATCACTGGACAAATAAATAACCTAAGGAACGGTAGTTGAAGCAGTGGACAAATAAATAACCTAAGGAACGGTAGTTGAAGCAGTGGACTCATAACCAAACAAAATGCAGCTGAGCTCCAAACATAAGCTACGCTTCTTGAACACCTTTGAAATTTCGAGTTGACGTCTGCCGATACTGGAGGACGTAATGGTAGCGCACCTTTCAAATATGTACCTTATTTATATTTTAATGATTTAAAATTAATAACTTACAATCATTATATAATAATTAGTAAAATTATGATTTCAATAGTTTTTAAATGATAATTATTTAGACCAATATAATTAATTTTTTGATTATGATAGATATTTTTTCAACTTAAGGTAACTGGTGCTGACTCCCCTTCCCCTTTAACGCCACTGGGCGTAGTTAGTTAAAAGAGCAAATCACAGTTTACACTGATGTCCAAGTACAATCGATGATTAAAAGATGTACAAGAGTTTTTAGAAACAATTTGAACATTGATTTATTTATATTTAAAACAAAAGTAAACAAAATATATTTGTTATTAAAAAGGTTTAGTAAAAGTGTTTTCAACTAAACAAAATTTTAAAGATACGTGAATTAATAATATAGAATATATTAAAAGTTATCTTAAAATATATATTGAAATTTTGATGTATACGTACACTAGCCATTTTCTGAAAGGAATTTTATTTTTTGATAGTAACTATAACTTTTCCCGAAACAAGGATAAAAACAATTAACTTGTGAATGTACGTCGTTTTGTTTTTCATAGAAGCTACCTTATTTCGTCTTAGTTGCCATCATTGTTTGATCACAAGTTTATATAATGAACTAAGTAGTAAAATATCTTATCATATGAGGCATTATATTGTATCCATACCTCAGTTGAATTTGTTCTAAATTTCCAAAAAAAACTATATTAGCTTTGAAGCTTGAATTTAGGAGCTGGATGCGTTACTGACAAACCCCCGTTGTGCAACTGAATTATCGAATTCTATTAACACTAAATTATGTAGGTGCAGTTACCATTTCTCACTTCTGTCCTTTTAGTTACTATTATTATTATTAGCACCGCGTCTTACTACCCGTTCGGGTTATACGCACTTACGCTAATGTGTAATGGTAGGGTGATTGTGAGATGAAATGGAGGACCTACAGTAGGGTGATTGTGAGATGAAATGAAGGACCTACAGTTTAACGTGGAATCCGAACCACGGTGGAGGCCTGGCATTCCCCACATTAACAAGATGTCTTGTCAGAGGTGAAGGAAGGGTTTGGTAATCAGATAAATCTGTGCCGGGACCGAGGATTGAGCCCCAGACCCCCAGCACAGAGGTCCGACACCTTACCCCTAGACCGCCAGGTCACCAACTCCTTTTAGTTCAGGTTAATATTCAGATTTAGTTTAAGTTGAATAATAGATCTTAAGTGTCTAATATCGAGATAATGGGGAAATAAAGGGGGACTAGAAAGAGTAATTGAGGTGTTAGGTAAATAAGTGATCACACACCATTGATGTAGAGAAGATCTAATATTAAGTTGTATTCTTTTTTTTTATCAACACGTATTACTACCCATTTAGATTATGCGCATATTGTAATGACCCTGTTCTGGGCCCCTCTCATTTATTTGATAGTCATGGATTAAGTGTATCCTATTTTTGATAATATTTTACGACTAAAGAACCGTATGTTAATTTCCTTTCATGCTTTGTCCATGAATGAATAGGCTAATTTGGAGGATATTGTTTTCATACAAGATTCTTAATTCAAGTTATATCTTTATTAGGGACGGGCCAATGTCGATAACCAATCCGATTTATCAGCCGATATTGTCACAAGCCACGGAAAATCGGTTTTATATCATGCAGATATATTACGCCGATAATGTAAAATCTATAGATATATTTTAAATTCTCAAGTAATTAAAATATAATTCATAGTTCAAACAAAAATATTTAAATACAGTCTTTTGCATTCAAACACAAATTCTTTAATTCTGCCTTGGATATTTCATTTTATAATAAACAGCAAAACCAACATTCCAAACAAAATAAACCATTAAGTTTTATTTACCTTGAGGCTTATTTCAAATCAAGAAATACTTGATAAATATATTAGAGATAAATATTTCCTCAGGTAACAAAGTTAAACACTATCAAAACAATATTAGGTGGCCCAGTATGATTTTATTTGTTGTAGATTTATAAAAGAATTAAAAATACAGCATACTATAGCTATAAGTAACGTAGTTATAATTGAATAAAAGTTGTATACCAACCTAATATAAAATATTACCTACATCTTTCAGTACAAGCCAAGGATCGCGCATGCGTACAGCATTTTGCTTCCTATTTTAATAATTTTCATTTTGGATTTTAGCTATTTATATTTTATATGTTCTATTTTCAACGATTAGAGGGGCTATTTATTTTCAACATCAAATAATTCCTTGTGTCAAAAGTAGGTGTAGCAAATGTGACGAAATAAGGAAAAAGAACATTAAGAGAAATAAAATTGGTGCTCAATTTAGACGAATAACGGTAAACAGAGAACTTTTTAATACAAAATCATATATGTAATTTATTAAGGAAAAGATATAAGAATAAATAAATCTAGCTGAATCAGCCATTCCTTACACACTTGCCTATACTATATCAGTCTGGTCAGGTTACCCACATACTTGCCTATACTATATCAGTCTGGTCAGGTTACCCACATACTTGCACTGGACTATATCAGTCTGGTCAGGTTACCCACATACTTGCCTATACTATATCAACCTGGCATGGTTACCCACACACTTGCCTCAACTATAGCACTGTATCAAGGTTACCCACCCAGCAGGCCAACCAGCCACATCTAAGACTAATGAGACAGACGTTTAGAAACCTGTCCCGGCCTAGAGGGCAGGTCACCATATTCTAGCCACAACACAACAAAACACTCGCACATGTAACAAAGAGGCGGGAAAGGAAACACGAGAGAAGGGAAAGGTCCTTTTATGGTACAGCGACCTGCAAAAGTGAACCATGCACGCTTCATTCGATATAATCAAGAGTGATGGAGACTGCGCAGTCGGAAAAGGCTTGTTTAATACTGGTGAACAAAAGATAGTATCAAAAATAGACGATAAGAGAGTGTATCACTTCTTAAATGCGGAAATTTCCTACTGGAGGGGGAGGGGTGCCAATTTTTTTTAATTCCATTAAAATAAGCGTCAAAGGTGATATTGTTTATTTTATTTTATTAAAGCCGCTGACCAATAGCTACAAGCACATATAATAGGCAAGCAGTGAAAAAAATGCTTCAAGCAAACAAAACAATTTAATTAAATTACGTGCGTACAACCCGAACGGGTAGTAAGACGCGGTGATAATAATAATAATAATAATAATAATAACATTACGAATTAAAATTTTAAAAAGCAGTTGGTTAAAGTTAATCGTGTAAAGGTGTGATTATAATATTTGTTGGAATAAAATATCCAAAGAAGATCAAATTAATTTACCAAGATTTTAGGATATACACAGTGGCGGATTCAGGTTACGGTCACTGGGGCACGTGCTCCCTGTCAATTTTTGAAAAATATACAACTAGCGTTTACATTTTCTCTAGCTATAAAAATATGAATCCAGTTTTTTTTCCCATCCATTACAGAGAGACTTCATGGAGAATTGAAATTAAGGAAGGAGTTCTTAATGCAGAAATCCATAAAAAGTAAATAAGCCAATGGAAGTTTACAGATTTGCTTCTGTGTTTCCAAACAATGAATGCTTACTAAAAACTCTTTGTTTGATACCAGTTACTATTTACATAACATAACTTTAGTTCGTTGAATAAAATAAAAACCTACTAGAGATCAACAATGAGTCAGGAAAGTTGTTGTTTAAACAATTATCCCTGCTAGACTTTTTTTATATGCTCTGTGTGAAAGACGACAAAGAAACACCAGCTGCCAAAGGTTCTATCTGTATAAAAAATAAACCCATTCTAAGATGATTCCAGAAAGTAGATCTAATAACCCTACAATTCTCAGATATGTCCTATTACATGTTAATGTACAATAGAAAGTGAGTCATAGACCATATATAATGTGCGGTATAGCAAGCTGCATGTAAAATATGGAGACAAAACTCCTAACAATTAATGTAAACAAAAGAAAGAACAAAGTGAGAAATTCTAGGCCAGAGGTGGGCAACATATTATTCAATGTAACCAAAGGTGCGGAAATGAGAAGTAAAATTCACTACACTATGTAAAAACTGAGAAATTAGGTTGCTCAATCGAACATTTTTAACAAACAACAAGCAATGTTTGAACAAGTTTATTCAAAACTTGTTCAATTTGAATAATCAGCTACAACTGCCTCCGGCGCAAATGATGAAAATTAATCAAATTTTAAAATTCAAGACAATTTAATGTGAAATTTGACAATCCTTTTGTCCAACAAGTTGAAAACCAGCTTATAAGCGTAACTCCCGCAACAATAAATTGCCGATGACCGGAATATCGGGGTTCAATCCCGGTCGTGTGAAATGAGGGTGGAATTTTTCTAAATGTTTTGCCATTCTCTCCCCCTGGCCCCCACAAATGCGGGTACACTTCCTTAAGATTAATCGTTCTTCATCCCTAACTCAATATCGTAATTATAACATAAGCGTATAATCCAAACGGGTAGTAAGACGCAGTGCTAAAAAGAAAACCAGTCACATAAATATTGTCTGATTGTCTTAACTCAAAACATATTTGAAATGCTTCCAATGGTATGTAGGGTATATGAAGTTTCAACCATCATACGCAGCCAGGTAGAGGTTTATTTTACTGTGAAAGCATTGAATAGACCAATGGGTCCTCAAACTTACTCAGAGGAGGACCAAATTCGGATAGTGAAAGTGCTAGGTGGGCCAGATTTTATATATTGACATATTGACGGAAATAAAGTATACTACCGAAATGGCAGACCAGACGTAATCTTTTCAGAATATAGAGGCTGTCCAATAATCTCACTAAGTCATTCAAAACCAAGAAATCGTGTCGTTTGCTTGTTCACATAACCTTCGACCGCAGCTTTGGCATTCATTAGAAAATCAAATATTGGAGAGAAAGTATTCATCTTCATACACATTTGCCATAGTGTGAGCACATAACATGCGAATTTGGAACTTATTGGACTCTTCTAGTAACTGATGGTTGACCTGCATACGATAGGAAAATTATCCTAATTCATGAACAGAAGTTCTCTTCATGCCAAGCTCTTTAGCAATACGCCACTGACTTTACTTTGGTACTCGGAAGAATATTACTGAGCACTATCCCCACATGCTCACTATTCGGGGATAGGCGTTTCCTTCCAGAACGATCCTTTGCTCGGCAAAGAACTAATCCAGTTCGCCTAAATGTTAATAACAACCCTGTTCGCGTTGAGGGTTGGGTTTTATGGAACTCGTCTTCAAAAAGTTTAAACCCACGTTTCACGGTGGGTCCCCCTGATTGGCCAATCCTGTATGACTGAAAATAATGCTTCACAACAAAGGCCTTCTCAAGAATACTACTTTGCAATATGACCGTTCTTTTCCAGCACCAAGGTCACACAGCAGCCTCTTTATGTTGCCTTCCCGCCGATATCTAAGAAGCACAGTCTAGCCAAATTTAGTTGGTTTTTTTTGCACAACTTCTTACTACCCGTTCGGGTTATAAGCTTATAAACTAATTATACTAATGGTTTTAAGGTTTAGGAAGATTTAATTTAGAGTAAATGCACACTCATCTGCATGAAAGGAGAGAGGAAAACCATTTAGGGAAAAACCCTCAGTGTAACCAATCGGGATCGAACCCCTCTCCCCCCGTCTTCGGCAGTCTAGTCCAACATGAAAGTATCGCGTTAGACCACGAGGCAGCCGAAGCGGGTGATATACTTTATTCCCGGCCATATTGTATAATATATTACATATATGTAATATGTATAAATATACATAAAATGCCATTCAAAATATTGAATATAACTGAAATATATCTGAGATTATTCAAAAACAGCTCACAATTACTGCCTGGGGTGGCTAAGAATGCAGTAGTAAGAAAAGGGGTCCCAAAAAAATTACTTAAAGAATCTGTGGTCTACAGTCCCTCAGCACTCGCTAACCACGTTTCACAAAGATTCTGCTGAGCAAGGGGGTTGAGGAGCTTATATATATATATATATATAATCAATTATAGACCTATTCAATATCATGGATGACATTTCTATAATGTACAAGCTATATTATATATATATATATATATATAACTTAGAGATAATTCCAGATTTTATCCAGACCTAACCATTTCACGCTAAATCGGCCCTTGGACTCCATTCAGAGAACAGCAATACTCCATTCCCTCAACTGGCTCTCTACTGTCACTCCAAGAGTTTATTCAGCTAACTAGACATTCCTAAAGAGACGAACAACAGCCCGACGGGAGGTATAGTGTGGTTTTGGTAGGAAGAACAGTAGAAGTTAGTTACTAGAACCATTTTAATATTTTCATTAAAATTGTGTTCGTGCAATCATTCCGGAATACTGTTATTCCTGAAATAAACTAAACAAATATAAAATGACAACTTTTAATGAATTATAATATCAATAGTTCTATAGTATTTAATTTACTCATTATTGTCAATTTTGTTGCGTCCAGCTGAATTGTTTTCGTGACCTCCAAGAGGGCCAAGAACAACAGTTTAAGAACCCGTACTGTACGTAAACCACAGTATGGCTGTTTCCAATACTGCTACCGGCTGCAAATGATATTTTGTTTACTGCATACAGAACCACTATCATTTTGGTATTTGTCATTGAAATAATATTGTTAGTTAACTTTATTTTATTTTTTGTAAATGCATCCGCGGGCCGGCTAAACCCATTTTATGGCCCAAAACCAGCTTGAGGGCCGTAGTTTGTGGATCTCTGGACTAGATCATTGACTAGATTATGGAGATTTTATGTCTGACACAATGTTCCATGACCCTTCAAACCTTTTGTATGGAGTCGTTTTTAGGGTGACCTGGCGGTCTAGGGGTAAGGTGTCAGACTTCGGTGCTGGCGGCCGGGGTTCAATCCTCGGTCCCGGAATAGACTTATCTGATTACCAAACCTTTCCTTCACCTCTGACAAGACATCTTGTGAATGTGGGGAATGCCAGGCCTCCACCGTGGTTCGGATTACCACGTTAAACTGTAGATCCTTCATTTCATCTCACAATCACCCTACCATTAAACATTAGCAGAAAGTAAGTATAACCCGAACGGGTAGTAAGACGTGGTGCTAATAATAATAATAATAATAATAATAATAATAATAATAATAATGTATGGAGTCCCGGTGTTGGCAAGACTTGTTATCGCAGAGTGCAAACGTTCTGCGTCAGTATTAGAAATAGAGATGAACTGAACTTCAACGGAACAGTTCGTGCCGATAAGGCGGGAATCTTGTGATTGGCTTAGAGCTTGTCACGTGACCACGTTTCTATTCTGCGCTAATTTTTTTTGGTGAACGTGTGAATGTACATCAAGTAGAAGTTCAACAAAGAGCTTGGTCTGAGGCGTTATGAGCCAAGTTCTGCTTTGAGTCCTAATTCCGACTGTCTAATTAGTCAACAAGAATGTTTATGAATCATTAAACAATCAGTTTTTAAAGAAATGACGAGAACCGGTATGTTGCCTTGAAAGCTCTTGAATGCAATAAGTTTGCATCAAAGTTTTCTAAAATATGATTTGATATTAAATTTTTACTATTTATATCGTTCAAGTATCGCTGATTTTGGTTAATCTTCAACTGTAATGTATGCTTCTATTAAATTTCAAAATGATGATTTGGATTATTTTAAATTAGTAAGTTTATCTTATTTTTCTACTACGTTTTACTACCCATCTGGGCTATCCAAATGTAACTACACTTGTTAACTAAGTATGAGAAAGGTATAATCTAGAGTGAATGTATCCACATTTGAGTAAATAAAAAATAGGACATCATTTTGGGGGAAAATCAATTTTAGTACTTCCAACCAAGATTTGAACCCTGACATCTTCAATATTGTCAAACCAGACTAAACGAGCTTAACGTTTAGGCCACATTCCCACTACTGAGAGTACGACTTAATTGATTTTTAAATATGTATAGATTAATTTTATTAATTATGATTATAGTAATCTGGCATTCATATTGTCATGGTGGAATGAGGGCACACGATCCACAATTTATAGCAAAACATATTCACATTAGTGCTAAGAGAGGATAGGAAAACCAAAGCGGGAGATCACATCTGGAAAATCATCCAAAATGCATCCTAATGAGGTTCGAACCCAGACTTCCCCACCAACGGTAACCATGTGTAATATAAGTCTTAGTATTGTAGTGCCATACAATTCTAATGTAATTTTGTATTGTAGTGCCATCTAAATATTAAAATAATTTTTAAAAAAACTTGTCTGTACGCAGTCAGTTCATCATAGTACCATGATAAAAAGGCAATAAGATGAACTTAGCGTCGAAATATAGAGGAGATATATCGTCACCCGAGAATGCAAATGTTCTATGTCCAATTTTTCACTTTTGTGTAAAAGACCATTGAAGTTTGACCTTGTGTATAAAACCAATGTTACTAGATGACGACTCGAGTTTGTATCTTCCTAAGTAATTATACAGTAGGGTGACCTGGCGGTCTAGGGGTAAGGTGTCAGACTTCTGTGCTGGCGGCCGGGGTTCAATCCTCGGTCACGGCACAGATTTATCTGATTACCAAACCCTTCCTTCACCTCTGACAAGACATCTTGTGAATGTGGGGAATGCCAGGCCTCCACCGTGGTTCGGATTCCACGTTAAACTGTAGGTCCTCCATTTCATCTCACAATCACCCTACCATTACACATTGACGTAAGTGCGTATAACCCGAACGGGTAGTAAGACGCGGTGCTAATAATAATAACTTAGGTATCGAGGGTTTGAGCATGCTGGTGCTAAAAGGTAGGACACAGGAAAGGTAGGCATAGATTTTAAAGGAAATTTACCTCAGATTGCATGGAAGAAGTGTAGAAAACGATAAAGGACATATCACCCTAAGTTGTCTGTTTGGGATTAGAATCCCCAACCTCCACGTCACGGCAAGCCAGACTAGATGAATCTGACATTTGGCCAGCGTTCTTACCAATACGGATACCCTTTAGTAGCAACATTTTTATAGTTCATACTATTAAACTATCCTACCACCCATTCTCCACCATTTCTAAAGCTTTCATAATATTTATTTCCCATCGTCTTCTCATAAAGCCATCAACGTTGCTCATAGAACGCGCACATGAAAACCTAAGAAATGTTTATGTCGATAACGTTTAAAGACCCAATGTGAAGGTGATGCTGTCCCGCCATAAAGTTAGCTCCATGCGTCGCTTCTCTACAGTAAACAGTGTTTTTTTTGTTTTTTATCACCGCGTCTTACTACCCGTTCGGGTTATACGCTTTAAGTACTAATTACTCTAATAAATTAGGAATTGGGAAGGTTGAATGAGAGGGAGTGAACCCGCATTTGCGTGGAATGAGAGTGGAAAACCATTTAGGAAAAACCAGCGCCAGTTCACCCGACCGAGATTCGAACCTCGATCTCCCCGTCCTCAGCAGTCGAGCTTGACACGACTAGCGCGTTAGCCAACTACGCACACCGAGGCGGGTGTAAACAGTGTTTAAAGTGGCTGCTAAACCAGGAGGTATGACAAGTACAGTAGCTCCATGGCTTCTTTGGTGCTGACTGACAGCTCACAGCTGACTTCAGAGAGCTTTAAAAAGTTACCAGACCAAATTACGTATCCCTACACCGAATCAGATGATCTGCAAAAACATGTGTTTAGCAGCTGTCACTTGACAGTCAAAATTTAGATATATACCTAAATGTTGACCGTCAGAAGGGAGGTGTGAACTGTCAGTCTCCAACCAAAGAAGCCATGTAGCTACTGTAGGTGCTGAAACAAATACTAAGAGAGGTTTGTGTCTCGGCGGACTAAGTGAGTTCTAGCCAGATTCCCGTTTCAAATACATTAAATATATGATGATGGAAAGGAGGTTATGATAAAAAGTGTGTACTCCTAAGTGAAGAAAGTTTTTTTTTTCCTGACGTGCCTTAGTAGCCGTTCGCACGTCCGTACGTTAATTATATAGGGATGAGGAATAAATAACTTTTAGAGGAAAGGTACCCTCATTTGCATAGAAGGAGGGTATAAATATTTGAGAAAAAGTCACCTTCAGAATACCCGAGCGAGATTTGAACACCTATCTCCGAGTCACCGGAAGTTCAACCCAACATGAGAGTGACGAGTTAGACCATGCAGCCCCAAATGGGGGTTGGGGGGCTAATTAGTCTAACAGGTTCCACTAAAAGAATTACATAACATATCATAATGTCCTATACTGTGTGGCTACTACCCGATAACCTGTGCTTCACGCGAGTTTGGTCACTTATGTCGATTAATTTATTGAATCAATTAGGGTTTACTTTTTTTTTTTTTGTAAGACAGGTGTACTGGTAGGCATTATGTGATAGCTATATAATGGTTCTTAACGTTTCCCGAGAAACACTGCGTGCAAGTGACCATATATCGTCTCTCTGTCATGTCCAGGATGGGGAATTAGGGTAGGCA
>CABEEJ010002103.1:53497-66372 GCA_901482245.1 Timema douglasi
GGGGGGGGGGAACGCTTCGGTGGCCGCATGATCTAAAGCGTCACTCTCACAAATGATTAAACAGTCGATGATGGGAAGATCGTGGTTCGAACCCACTCGGGTGTATTGAGGATTGTTTTTCCTAAGTGATTTCCACTTTCCCTTTATGCAAAGGCTGGAACACTTTATCTAATATTCAAGCTTACAATTCCCTAACACATTAAAGTAGTTAGTGCATGTGCGTAATTCCTGAACGGGTAGTAAGACGCTAGAAAAAAAGGTATTTTTTAAACAAACTTTAAGATAGTGTAATTAAAATTTATTTTATTGTGGTTTTTAATAAATATCAAGTAGCTCCACTTAGCTCTCTGTACAGAAATATCACAGTTAACTCTAGTGTTAACGAATATAATAAATATTTAATTAATGCTATACAATAATTTCATCAAAAAGCCTTTACTGGTTACAATCCAAAATAAATTTAAAACACACATTTGCACACAAAACGTTCAAAATTAGTGCTATCCGACTCGAGTCATTTGCTCCAAAACAAAAACCAAATGTCATTGTTTGGTCATCATTTCGAACGTAATGAACCGGTTTACATTTCCTAGAATGAGAGGGGAGCTATATTCAAAATGTAATTGGGTTATTAAATGCTGTTCTTGAATTCACATTTCTAGTATGTTTAATTTGACTACTAAGACCTAAATTTTGTTGTTTTAACGTATGCCAGATTGTTGGCGGTATTATACTATCCGTAGAGGTACAATAAATTTCGAATTAAATTTTTAGAGCGTGGTTTCTTAACCGGGGGTATACATGCCCCTTGAGGGTATGGCACTCGATCTTTAAACATTTTTTAAAATAATTGTTGTTAGATTTAGACTTCGATTATATTTCAACAGTCTGGCAAATGAGGTAGGGGGACATATTTGGTAATCCATAAGAGGTCTGTATTCGTAAAAATGTTAAGAACCCTGGTCTTAGAGAAGTGATTTTGAAATGCAACATTTTATAGGATTTTAATTTTAATAATAAATTTTGGAATACATTAAGTTGATAAACCCTAAATTTTAGTTAGTAACCCCTCTTAAAATCTTGAGCTATAAAGCTAAATGCACCTACTGGATGAGTTCTCACATTTTACAAACTTTGAGGTTATATTTAGTTAAACCAGTATTTTTGTCAATGAGAACCAAACATTGTATCTTTTGTCAATGAGAACAAAACGTTGTATATTTTGTCAATGAGAACAAAACATTTTATCTTTTGTCAATGAGAACAAAACGTTGTATCTTTTGTCAATGAGAACAAAACATTGTATCTTTTGTCAATGAGAACAAAACGTTGTATCTTTTGTCAATGAGAACAAAACATTGTATCGACTTAAAAACGTATCTACAACACAACTTACAGGTTTACATTCTGGACTAATGAAGGTTTTGTAATTGATTTTGTTAATAGCAACTGAACCAAATAAATTATGTCATTTTTTTTTATGTGATCAGAAGTTTAACAGTGAAAGTACCTTCATCATTTACGTTGGAAAAGGTTACCAACTTGACAAACCTAGTCAACTTAATAAATGTGTTTATTGCGTAAGAAAATATTCTCTTTTTAATGTGGGATTACTGTTTAGAGATGAAATTCTTATATATAATTAGATAATTTTGTCACTAGTCACTAAATTAATTTCAGTTGGCAATTTTTTTTATCCACCCAAATGGATTCAATACATGTATTTTTGTGTTTTGATATCAAATTCGTAGGAAACAGCTATATTTCGTGGATAAAAGCATTTTAGTATGTAATAGCAGTTTCAATTTAGCATCCATTATTAACCTAACTTGAGAACCTCACAAAACTATTCATTCTTATCAGTTATCACTCATGAGAATTTTCCTTGCCTCTGTCTGTTAACCAAAATATTCAGTTTGAGATCGAGATTGGGTCCCACAAACTATCTAGATTAGGCTAAGTACCTGGCATAGAATAATAAACTATTTGGCATTTTGAAAGATTTTTTTTTCCCTCTTGATATACTACCACCTCAAATGTTTGCAATGTTTCTGTTTGCATACCTCGTCATGGAGCGCATACACCACGCAATTAAGAGCTTATGTCAGCAATCCTTAAATGTATTCCATGAAGGTTTATTTCACACTTTAATAACACATTTTTTCATCTTGTTTTTTATTGTTTCTTTTCTTTGTATTCCTTCTCTACTACTTGTTTTCTTTGTTACTGCTGTCCTATGTTTGTCATTAAATAATGAATGAACGGAAGGAACAATCTTCCACGTGTGGTTACTCTCAGCAATGACGCACCTGTTCATCGGCGAAAAAAAAAAAAGGATGTCAAAGTGGCCTTGCCCACCTCCCCATGATTCATGTCTGATATAGCCTGATTTTGGTCGGAAGAACGTTAGAGAAAATTCAAACATATCCCTTTGCGGCCAACATTGATAATATTTTACTTTATTATTTGTGTTATTCTGTAAGCCATGGAAAATATCAATCAAAAGTACAGCTGCAGATAACATGACTTTATGTTTGAAAATATTACAATTGTTTTAGTAACTTTAGTAACTAACTTCTATTGTGTTTCCTACCCAAACCACACTTTACCTCACCTTGGAATGCCTTTGTCTCGGTGGGAAGGTCTAGTTAGCTGAATAAACTTCTGGAGTGACAGAGAACTAGTCGGGGGAATGGAATATTGCTAGTAAGACGCGGTGCTAAAAAAAGTTCGAAGTCATGTGCTATCAATTGGTTCATAGAGTGTACGCTAAACATCCACAAATAAATATATTATTATTATTATTATTATTATTATTAGCACCACGTCTTACTACCCGTTTGGGTTGTACGCACTTACACTAATGTGTAATGGTAGGGTGATTGTGAGATGAAATGTAGGACCTACAGTTTAACGTGGAATCCGAACCACGGTGGAGGCCTGGCATTCCTCACATTCACAAGATGTCTTGTCAGAGGTGAAGGAAGGGTTCAGTAATCAGATAAATCTTTGTCGGGACCGAGGATTGAACCCCGGCCGCCAGCACAGAAGTCTGACACCTTACCCCTAAACCACCAGGTCACCTTTATGCCTCAATTTCAAGCGTCTTGCCAACCTAGACGAAATAAAGGTTTTTTTTTCTTTCTTTTTCAGTCCTGATACCCGTTCGAGCTACACACATTTTAAATACGCTAATGAGGTACAAACGAGGCAAGTAAAATTTAAAGAAAATGTACCAGAAATTACTAAGTGGACGGAGAGTAGGGACATAATTTGTAAAAAATCACCATCAGAACTCCCAGCCGGGATTCAAAACCTGATCTTTCTGCCAATGGCTAGCTAAGCTAGACGAGTCTGACATTTATCTCAACTACCCACCAATGCAGATTTTGGAACAAGTGAATCTTTCATTTGCTACAACACAGCAGTGCTGGTATTTACTTTACTAACTATATGAATAGGAGGCAGGCTCTCTTGAAAGTGCCCCAAGGTCAAGTTGGGAAGTTGATTGCCGGCCATCGAGCAGGCCACACACGCACTTCTCAAATCTCTATAATCACTGTCATTCACCGAGGCACAAAATATGGCCGGACAACGTGTTACGATTACATTTGATCTTTGTGTACCGCCTTTCTTTTCGTTGCTACTCTGTAGCAGCACCCGCCTCGGTGGCGTGGTTGGCTAACGCGCTTGTCGTGTTGAAGCTCGACCGCTGAGGACGGGGAGATCGAGGTTCGAATCTCGGTCGGGTGAACTGGGGGTGATTTTTCTTAAATGGTTTTCCATTCTCCCTCCACGCAAATGTGGGTTCACTTCCTCTAATTCAACCTTCCCAAGTCCTAATCCATTAGAATAATTAGTACTTAAAGCGTATAGCTCGAATGGGTAGTAAGACGCGGTGCTAAGTATTATTATTATTATTATTACTCTGTAGCAATATACAACGTGTATGTTAATATGAGTGTTACTTGACAGAATGGTGTCCCAGTGCAGAATATCCCAAGTAATTCTCCGTACACGCAGCTGATGTTTCCGTACTTAGTTCAGTCGAGACACGTGTACTGAAATAGTGATGCTAGCCATTACTAAAACCTGCTTCGGTGGCCGGATGGCCTAGAGGCGTTACAGTAGGTTCATAACTTGCAGTTTAACGAGATTTTTTTCTTATGCGGATTTCAGTGGCGTATGCAACGATATGCGTGTGCTATCACTATACGGTAAAACCCAATGCGGTAAAGAAAACCGAATCGTTCATATTTGCTGCCGTGTGTTGTCACTGAAAACTGTATGTGGCGTATGGTAAAAAAAAACGAAACGGTTGGCAGTGGCTATACCGCTATAGTATCTAAACGAAATAATTCACACAGCTCGGTTTTTTTTACCTTACCCCCCCTCCCCCCCACGCGGCGTATGCGGAAGGAGGGGGTAGGTCAAGCAGTCGCTGCACTTGCTTAGACGTGCATTCCACATACCTTCTAGCTCTTGTAAAACGATAATTATAAGCTTTTTCTTTTGTAATCTAAGTGTGTTCCACCAAAAGGTCTCAATAAATGTCCACTCAATGCGAAACCGTCATCACCGATAAGAACGTAGGGAACATCTTCTTGAGAATTTGGGTGCAAAGTCTTCGGTTCCGGTAATTACAAAGTACTTTACCATAATATCAAGTACTTACAAATATGAATCTGTAATTAAAGCTCACAACAGCCAACAAGACAATTGAAAATTACTCCTTATAATTGAAAAACATTGAGCCACTCTTTGATGGTTTTCTAACTCTATGCGTATAACCCGAACGGGTAGTAAGACGCGGTGCTAATAATAATAATAATAATAATAATAATAATAATAATTCTAACTCTAATATGTTTCCCATCTATGGCACCAATACCGTGGGGGAAATCAGCATTAGTTTTAAAACCATTTGCTATTTGTCCACATTCCTGAGCTGTAGGAAGGTGCATAAATTCGACACATAAATTGCTCCATATTGTGAGCGTCACTTCTTTAATGATAGCGTTGATTGTTGAGATGCCGACTCTGAATGATTAATGTAAATCTTTATATGAACATCCAGAAGACATATATCTGAAAAAACACACACAATAATATCTAATTATTTTGCAGGTAAATTAATTCGGAAAAAATGGACACAGATTCGAGACAGTTGGATTAAAGATCGTAAAAAGAGGAAAGATCAAAAGAAATTTGGTTTCTCTGCTAGTAAATACAAACCATATAAATATTCTGAGCAGATGTCATTCCTGAAGAAAGTTACTGATACAACAGTGGGACAAGAAAGTGGAGAAGGAAGCGCAAACCACGTTGAAGAGGGGAGTGAAAATGCAAAACGTGCAGAAATAGAAAACAATAGAGGGTAGAAAAATACAAAGGAAGGAAGTACAGAGATATCGGACAAAGGAAGGAAAAATACAAAGTTGAAGAGGAAACAAAACGGGGTCGACGATAAAACGATCAAATTCCTTGATAATGTTAACACTAAGAATCAGAAAGAAGATCTACGATTACATTTTTTAAAAGTCTTTTACCCATTACTTCAACGCTCAACACAGATGAAATCCTTCAATTTCAAGCGTGTGCCATTAACCTATTACAAAGTATTAAGAGACAGAGACAAACTAATTATTACCAAAATCCAGGATATACTACAGCACATTATCAATATACAGGATACCCGACAAACTCGCTGGATAGTGCTTCACTCCATCTACCACCAGATCTACAATCGCCAGCTTCCGATTTGAATAATACGGTAGAAATATTGGATTTTTCTAATTTTTGAGTTACCTACATATTTAATTTCGATCAAAATATTGTATGATTAAATTATGTAATTATTATGTTTGCCAATAAATATAAAATAGTAAAAAGTTATGACTATCGATTTTTTCTTTGTGGAACAATTAGTTCATTTTATTTATTTGCCTACCCTTAAAAACATAAACTACAATGTACATATACACAATTAACTGAGTTTTCTTCCAAATAACCTTTGATTATAGAGAGACTAATCAATATACTTAACCAATGAATATTGCCAACTTCTCTTCTGGACTTCTACTGTTTCTCTTAAACGTATCTTGTTTATTCAAATCTCCTTTCAATCTTCCTAGAAGTTCGTTAAACGCCGACATCTACATGGGAAAATAATTGTAGAAATTTGTTTCATCCCTTCGCAATTCTAACATGAATGTCTAAAGTGACCCAGATTTAAACGCCGTGATAGATTAGGAAGCTCCCAAAATCTTCTATGGTCTTGTTTATTTTTTTCTACGCCAGATAACCAAGGTCGCAACGTCGATGTCTATCTTTCACGAAATTGCAAGAAACTGAACACAAAACGTATGCTGCCCCGAAACGGTTCTACCGTATAATGTGAACACTTTCGATTTTTTTTTTAACTCATATGGCTATACTGTATGAGAAAACAGAATCGAATAAACCGTAAGAGTATGAACTTAGCCTTAATCTCGTAATATATTATACTGCTGATGACAGGAAGATCAGTGTTCGAATCCCGGCTGGGTGTACTCCAGATGGGTTATTTTTCTTCGGATTTTTCAGTTAACCTTGTGGTCATAATATAGTATGATTTTGGTAGGAAGAACAGTAGAAGTTAGTTACTAAAGTTACTAAAACATGTTTAATATATTCATACATCAAGTCGTGCTATTTGCAGCTGTCATTTTTGATAGATATTATCAATAACTATAAAATACAACAAATAATATTGTAAAATGTTAACAATGTTTGCCGCAAATAAATATGTTTGAATTTTCTCTACTGTTCTTCCAACCAAAATCAAGGTGTACATTAATAATCTTGCTATTCCCTTACGGCAGGCAAGAAACCGTGAATATAGCCCAAAAAAAAACACTTCGTACCTATATTCCATTCACCGTAGGAATTGACTTCTGAAAGGACATTTTTCCTACCAATATCCTACTAAGTTATATAGTAGATTTATGGTAGGGAAAAAGGCCTTTCAGAAGTCAATTCCTACGGTGACTGGAATATAAGCTATCCTCACTAACTCTCTCCATACTTTTCTACCATTGCATACTTCCTTAGCTTCAACCATATCCATACACCGAGTCATGCCTGCTCTTTAATTCTTAAAACTCTTAGGCCCGTATGTAAGAACGATGCTGAGTACGGCCAGAGTACGGCCAGAGTATAGCCTGAGCACTAGCAGAGCATGAGGCCTGTCGTGAAAACAGCTGTCTCGATCGTCTATGCGCGCAGCGCCATGTTGTGGAGATATCCTCTGAGTAGGGGCAGAGTATAGCCTGAGCTCATGATATTGCATCATAGATCGTACTAGCACGAGGCTCAACTCATACTCTGCCTGTACTCTGGCCGTGCTCAGCATCGTCCTTGCATACGGGCCTCAATGTTTCTCTTTTTTACACATTCGTCTAAAAAATTTATTAGCCATGTCTCACATGGCCTACCCCTTCTTTTTGATCCACACACTCTACCTTTACCACAAGATAAAGAGCCATGAAAATGAACTTAAAATAGTATTTAAATGCAAGGTGGTAATAATAATGGGCCTAGATAATAACTTGAGGTTAAATAGTCGGCCCATTTTGTCAATTTAAATTAATGATTACATTATTTCACAATGTTAATATTATTATTGGTGACCTGGCGGTCTAGGGGTAAGGTGTCAGACCTCTGTGCTGGCGGCCGGGGTTCAATCCTCAGTCCCGGCACAGATTTATCTGATTACCAAACCCTTCCTTCACCTCTGACAAGACATCTTGTGAATGTGGGGAATGCCAGGCCTCCACCGTGGTTCGGATCCCACGTTAAACTGTAGGTCCTCCATTTCCTCTCACAATCACCCTACCATTACACATTAGCGTAAGTGCGTATAACCCGAACGGGTAGTAGGACGTGGTGCTAATAATAATAATAATAATAATAATAATTGTTGATTTTGAGACACAACGTCCCCACCACACCAAACCCGACTAGCTGCGCTTGACGTTTAGTCCTTGTGCCCAACGATGCGGGTTCCAGCATGTCGAGTTCCTGAAAAGCCCTAAGATCCTTGTACTAGATTATCAAAATAAACTGGTTTCAGTTTTATTACAATGTAGATAGATATCCGACTCATTAACTCATCTTGCTGTTACGCTGAAGGTTGAGCGGGTAGTATGAAGGGTTTTCAATAGAAAGTCAAAATTGACTTAAGCGTGTACGTGGCAAAATAACTGCATCTGCGCATTTTAATCCTTGTGCATGTCAAGAGTGGTTTATACTAAATTATTCCAGAGAATACTCAGTGACAAAAAAAATAAATAATTGTCAATTAAGCACTTGATGGACAAGGGGAAAACATGTAGTTTTTTTTCAAGTGAAAGGTATTCAATTCCCAGAGGAAATGGATCCCGAGATCGAGTGAACTAATGTGTCAAAATCTTGTGAGAAAGATAATATTGTTATTGTGGGAAGGACAGTCAGAATCTGAGAATTAAAAGATTTGAAAAAAAAAAAAATATATATATATATAAGGTGTTTAGGATAGGTAGTTTTAATTAATTTTATTAAATAGATACCGACATTCATAGCCCAATAAATGTGTCATCTCTGTGTTTCAAAATATATACTAAACCTCCAATTTACATATACACTTTTTTTACATCGATTACTGTTTCCAGCTTGTAGCCTGGGTCAGTTTTTTATTCAAGTCACGTGTTTACCGTTACCGGCTGGCTAGGCCGGTCATAGCTTCAATTGTTTTATAAGCTATCTTAAGACTAGGACAAGCACAAAATCCAATCCCCGGACGTTAATTTATCAATGCGAAAGAAAAATGTGAAAGGATAAGCCCATATTTCATCAATGATGAATTTTTTGGCCATGCCGGGAATTGAACCTGGGACCCTTGGCTCAGTAGACAGACATGCTACCGATTGAGCTAAGGCGTCAGATATATATATGTGTATATACATATAAGCTATTTTCTGAAAATAATTTTATTTTTGTTGGTGACATTAACTATTCCAAGGGTGGCCTGGCGGTCTAGGGGGTAAGGTGTCAGACTTCTATGCTGGCGGCCGGGGTTCAATCCTCGGTCCCGGCAAAGATTTATCTGATTACAAAACCCTTCCTTCACCTCTGACAAGACATCTTATGAATGTGGGGAATGCCAGGCCTCCACCGTGGTTCGGATTCCACGTTAAACTGCAGGCCCTTCATTTCGTCTCACAATCACCCTACCATTACACATTAGCGTAAGTGCGTATAACACGAACGGGTAGTAAGACGCGGTGCTAATAATAATAATAATAATAATAATAACTATTCCAAACAAGGATGAAAACAAAGGCAGTATAATAATGCCTCGTATATTTTGTAGCTGCTAAATTATCCGGTTATATCAATACAAGTTTCTACAATGAACGATGTATGAAACCCTCACTCGTATGTTTGGGGCGTTACTAAATAATGTATTTGGCTGGTGACTTGCAAATCGCCGGCTCTCGAAAGATGCGAGCCCCAAATGGTAACAATGACTAACTAACACAGTTACTCCACAATCCCAGAACCTTCACCAACTTTCCAGGTATTGATTAGTAGCAGGCTAGGCGCGAGCACCGCAGATTCCCTCCCGCCCTCCGTCTCTCACTTGTTAACTCTCAACAGTTCTTGTTATGTTCGTTTGACTCGCTCACTTTTCCCCAGAGGATTTTTTTTTTTTTTAGCTCTTCACCCATTTCCCTTTCCTCCATCTTGTTCCATCTCCTCGCATCTCTCTTTGGAATGTACGTTTCTCTCTCGTCTCATGCAATTTGGCAAGGTAACAAGAGGGAGAGAATATATTAGAGTTTTTGTCATCATTTTTTGGTATGTGTTTTTGTACAACACATTAATTAATATGACCCAGTATGATGCTAGAGCCACTCAAAGATAAAATAAATATTTACATTCCATTCCTGAAAAAAACAAAATATTTTTCTTAGAAATAAAATAAAATTGTATTTACTTAACGCGTTCGTCCAGAACACTGTCTTTTTATATTATTTTGAATTAACATTTATAGAGCCTAGAAATATCAAAGAAACACTGAAAATATGACACTATTTTAAATGTGAATCAGTAGATCAAACTAGTAAAACTGACAGTGCGAATTTATAGGTCTGTGCATTAGGAAATAAACAATTAACATCCCGAAAATACATTATTTTATGATGCAGCTAAAACCGTGCTTAACAACTATAATAGATTGGCTGTTTAATTCACAGTATTTTATGTTAAAACATATGCATCTTTTGCCAGATACTGCAATGACACCTTAGGATTATATAAAATACGGAAGTGTTTCAGAATTTAAGTTTTAAAATTATCGTGAGGGTATTCAAGTGGGAAGGGGGGGGGGGATAACAATTTTAAGAACAATGAAATCCGGTCATCATGCTAGAGGAGTTAAATGCTTCAAAACATGTCTACTGAGAGATACATAAATTGTCTTAAGAGTTATTTTGTTGAATCGTTTTAAAAATTACCTCTATAATATTCTGTGTTTCCTGACTTAACCCTTGAGTCTAAGGATGAAAATATGAGCTGGCATTCTTTCAAGCGTTTAGCTCCTTTAGTATGATGGCTGGATTTCATTGTTCTTAAAACCCGCCTCGGTGGCGTAGTTGGCTAACGCGCTTGTCGTGTCGAGCTCGACTGCCGAGGACGGGGAGATCGAGGTTCGAATCTCGGTCGGAGTAAACTGAGAGGGGTTTTCCCTAAATTGTTTTCCACTCTTCCTCCACGCAAATGCGGGTTCACTTCCTCCAATTCAACCTTCCCAATTCCAAATCCATTAGAGTAATTAGTACTTAAAGCGTATAGCCCGAACGGGTAGTAAGACGTGGTGCTAAGTATATAAGTATACATTGTTCTTAAAGCTACTTCAGGCATTTTTTTTTAGGGGGCAGTATTAGAGTAATCCTTTCTCTAGGACTAAAGGCCAGTTTCATAGTCAAATTTAGTACGCCTCAAGTGCGGCGCTACACTAAGTACAAGACGACACCTACCTAAACTCGAATGGAATGAGCCAGTTTCCTATGCGAGAACGGCCCATTCCATTCTGGTTTGGGTAGGTGTCGTCATGTACTTAGTGTAGCGCCGCACTTGAGGCGTACTAAATTTGACTATGAAACTAGCCCTAAGTTACTAAACACTAAGCTGTACCCGCTAAGCTTTAATCATATTTAAATTATTTGATCATTACTTTAGATTGACCTTTAAAGGGTCAGGTGAACAATTATAAATTCCGAAGTAAATTTAAAAAGAATAAGCTCAACACCGACTGCACTTGGGTTGATTTATTTCCCATCACAATTTGATTTTATATTATATCAAAGCTTATGTTAGCTAACTTCCTGATTTAAAATGTACTCTCTTCATAATTTTGATTATGTAAGAATGGCGCTGATTACCAGTACCAGTGTGAGATCTAAGAAAGAAAGTAAACAAGTTAGAACATATATATGTGCCTGAATAATATGTAACGTAATTTTAACGCTTGAATATAAAAAGGCATGTATTTTATTTACTTTAAGTATAGACCCCTCTTTGTTAATATCTACATTACGGAACCAAAAGAATAGGAGATTTAAATACCGGACTTAAATCATCGGAAAAATGTACTATCTACTTAATTGTATGTTAATCTTGTCGATATAGTATAAACATAACATACCATCATGGTATTATTAACTACAAACAGAAACTAAAAAGTGATAGCTAAACTTTTACTGAGTTTAAATATTTGACACTTTATTTGTGTATATCGCACAAGCGTTTAAAATATTTAAATTGATTTTAACCTTTAATTGTTATAGTTGTGTAATTGTTATAGCTATTTTAAAAATATTCCCTTTTAATGAATTAAGAACATTGATTTAATACTTTTTGAACATGAAAATGGTAAATTCTAATTTTAAAAACAATAAACACCACTGGTTGGGACAATAAGGTCCGCCAGAACAAAATAAAGTAAGATACATTAGTTCGATAGGTAGCTAAAGATCCCATGATGCATTCCCAGTCCGGCCGAACAATTTATCTTGATAAGAAAAACTCTAATGTTAGCTCAAGATGATATTCATGTGTGTGTCAAGGTTGATCAAACTAGGATGAAATAAAAAGAAGAGGCATTTTGGATAAGTATTTCATTATATTATTATTAATTATACTATACAAGCTCAGAGCCTAGAATGTTTAATATGGGCATGCCTTTTTTTGTTTATTATTATTATTATTAGCACCGCGTCTTACTACCCGTTCGGGTTATACGCACTTACGCTAATGTGTAATGGTAGGGTGACGTGGAATCCGAACCACGGTGGAGGCCCGGCATTCCCCACATTCACAAGATGTCTTGTCAGAGGTGAAGGAAGGGTTTGATAATCATGTAATTCTTTGCCGCGACCGAGGATTGAACCCCGGCCGCCAGCACAGAAGTCTGACACCTTACCCCTGGACCACCAGGTCACCCTTTTTTTTGTTATTTTAGTTAAATGCTCCATTTGTGTAGGCACAAACAAAATAACATTTTTTATGTAAAAAAACAAGTGTGTATTCGATAATCCTGGATGACTCTATTTTTAAAAAATAGTGTTTTTAGGTGGTAGCTTATGTATGAACCAAGCTTGGTCTAAATATGTTTATTAATTAAAGGTTATAGCAGCCACACACATCTAGAAGGCTCGAATTCCTAAGAATGTAATATTACTACTAAGGCGCAGTCTACAGAAAGAAAACCAGACAGATTTCCAGTTGTGGAGCAGCGCTGGTAGAAAGAAGGAGGCAAGCTTGATGTATTCCCTATCACCGTTCCCCCCCCC
>CABEEJ010002103.1:71248-91199 GCA_901482245.1 Timema douglasi
TTTTTTTTTTTTTTTTTTCAATTTAAATGTTCTTAGAAGATCTTTATAGTGATATTCGCCTAGGATCAGATGTATCTTATGGTGGCTATTTGAAATGGTAATCCCCCAGAAAATATTTAACAATTGGGTGACTCTAGAAGTTATTTGAAGTTTGATACAAAGCTATCTTTCAGCTTCATATTCAATAATATCAGAGGGGAGTGAGCTGAATCTAAAGGGGGGCTGGTTTATGCCAGAGAAGGGGGAGTTTATTCAAGTCAAGGGAACAAATTATTTCCGGAGGGTGAATGCCCCCCTCACCCCTTGTTTCTAATCCAATTCTTGACTTTGTTTACTAAATTATTATTTTTTAAACTTTGTTGTCACTTTTACGAACAGAAAGCAAATACAAAAATTAATATTTATCTTTACTGAACATTGAAATATTACGCACATGGTGAAGTATTTAAATTACATACTTACAACTTTAGTATGGGTAGGCATTTTATTGATAAGAAATTTATAAAAGGCTTATTACATATTGTATTTTTTTAATCTTCTACATTTTTCAAACTTGTGAATCTAGATTTGGGTTCCAAGCCTGGTACCAAGAGTACTCTCCTCGTTGCAGGGCTGAATAAACGTCAAGCTCGTCCAGTCTAATTTGCTGGTTACCAGGAGGTCAGAGTTCTTATCATGGTTGGGTGTTTTTTCCAAAACGTTTTCCCCAATTTCCTTACATGCAAATACGGGAACCCTTTCTTTTATTGTTAGCTTCCTCATTATTTCTCTTTAATTGTGTTATTATTGGTGGGTGGTCTACGTTCAACATCAAGGTTACGCACGACTTACTTTATTAAGTTATCCTCCTCCTCCTCCCTAGCTAAGAGTAAATGCACCAGCACTAACGTGGAGAGGAATTGAAGAACCAAGATCACAAACTTGATTTTCCCTTCAACCGCAGTCTGGTATATTTAGACCATCGGAACAACGGTAAAGGTGGTATATTATATATAAATATATAAATATATGTATATATATATGTATATTTATTCAAGGTATTTAACGTGCACTTTCTAAACCAACAGAATATATTAGAACATGATTTATAAACTAACTTAAATCTAGAACAAACCCAACATCCAGCCCTTAGCTTTTAATTTATCACTGTGAAAGAGGGAACCCACATTTCACGAATTTTAAATATTTCGGCCATGCCAGGAATTGAACCGAGAACCTTTTAGATAGACACGCTACTGACTGAGCTAAGGTTAGAGACAATATTCGTCTTGCACACTCAAATATTTATATGACTAACATAGCCACGAGGTGAAAACCCTATTCTCAGCCTGTGCAGAGAATATACATCAAAGTAGTACCAAAGTATCCCCAAGAGACGGAGAACAAAACTTGATAAACAAAGAGAAATGAATTTGAAGACACAACATTCCGCATTGAGGTATAATTAACTGTTCATTTATTTAGAGTTTTCAGCTCATCAAGCATTTTCATCTTAAAACAAACATTTTGTGAAGAGGTGAATAAATGTACCAATTTTCAGATCAATACTGATGTGAGTTTTAACATTGGATTTAAAAATGACACTGAACAAAACACCAACAAATATTAATATATACAATATACATGTTCTTGATCCTGTTTGTTTTTATTCTATATGTAATCGTTTGAAAGTAATCATAAGAAAGAAAAATATTGGCAATTGAAAATCAAATAAAACCTACATTATTATTATTATTATTATTATTAGCACCGCGTCTTACTACCCGTTCGGGTTATACGCACTTACGCTAATGTGTAATGGTAGGGTGATTGTGAGATGAAATGAAGGACCTACAGTTTAACGTGGAATCCGAACCACGGTGGAGGCCTGGCATTCCTCACATTCACAAGATGTCTTGTCAGAGGTGAAGGAAGGGTTTGGTAATCAGATAAATATTTGCCGGGACCGAGGATTGAGCCCCGGCCGCCAGCATAGAAGTCTGACACCTTACCCCTAGACCACCAGGTCACCGACATAGGCTATATTAGAGGTAGGGAGGGGTTTCCACCCAAGGGGAGTTACAAAGCTCCCCATCTGGATAATTGTAAGCCATGGGTGATTATAGAAGCTGTTTGAAGTGAGTTTATTCTTTCTGTATAGTTAGCACTCTTTGAAGTATTCTATGTCACTTATATAGGCCTATATTAGAAACATTTAAGAAAGGGTGATTTATAAAATATATAGTTTTTGAAATAATAATTCATATTTTATTGGTATTGCTAATATATATCAAAGTGAAGCTCTATATACCATATGAATGGGCGTATGAATATATTAGAGTAGCTTTAGTAGAGTTTGTAACGGTGAGATACCTCCCTTCCTGGGGTTCTCTTACCACAACAGCAATGTGATGAAGCAATAAGCCTAATTATAAAAAATAGACTTGACCTTAACCAAATTTATTTTGTTTTGTGTCGTAACAACAGTGGTACAATACGATAGACTTATAGTATAAATTACGTTAACATTCAATTTCTTTCTTAAAATGAAAAGTAGGTACAATATAATTTGTATTAAATAATACGTTGCGTTTTGAATGTACATGGAAAATATTGAAAGAGGGCTTAAAATAGTTTCAGTCAGCCCAAAAATCGGGAGGGCTCAAGGCATCCCCACCCCTTCCCCCCGGGTTCCAGAATCCCTGGTTTTTAATATGGTTATGTCAACCTTTCTCAAAGCAAGGGGGCTGTGTTTCCTTAGAATTAACCTTCACTGCATGTCCTTAAAACGGTGTGGTTTGCGGATACCCCGGACCGAAAGTAAAAAAAAAAAAGGCAAAGGATTAAAACAATTTAATAACAAAGTGGTTATTTAGCGTTGCAATAAAACAAAACAAAAATTGTAGCATATTATTTTTTTTCCAAATTCTTGCACCGAGTAAGTCACGGTGCTAAATAAATAAATATTGTTCTCTTTAAATTTATAACTATATTTGTTTTACATAATTGAGCATTTTAGTTGTCTCATACACTTGGAATATCGCTATTATAATGGACCTTTTACCACTAACCCTACTAAAATCTAGTCCCACAAGCGTTTTCGCACTCTCGCCCAAGAAAATGCCATCTTAATCTGAACAACCTATAAAATTGATACAGCTACTCTCAAATGCACAAACTTCGTAGTAAAGGTTGAATAAAATATGTTCTATTCGTTATATTAAAAAAACATCTGGCTAGGCTAAGAGATAGTATTTCACAGCCGATGTTTGTAACAATAAGACAAGGGACTTGATGCATGTGTTGGGTAGCCAGTCAGTCACAGTGAGAGCCCATTCAAGACTGGCTTTCCTCAAACAAATATCACTTGGAGCTTTATTGGCAACATAATTAGATAGGAAAATAGTTTCACTTTTTTTTATACAAAATTGAATGTTATCCGTGTGCAACTTAATCTCCAAAATTTATGATTTTTTACCCCCTAACCCTTCAAGTTTGATAGGTTTTTGACACGTTTAAAATGGAATCTTCTTTTATCTAATAATTTAAATAGTTTACGAACCATCTTTACCTATTATTTGCTCTCATGAAGTAATGCACACTTTTTTTACTATTATATTAATACGCCTATTAATATACACTAACATTTATTTTGGTGTGGTACTTCCTCCAGTAAAAGTCAAACACCTAAAATAATTAAAAAATAATTGGTTAAAAAATAACCTTACATACATTTTGGGAAATAATGTAAGAAAAATTAAAGGACATAGACAGGATTCAAAAGATGATTGCGGGGTGTTTTAAAAAGCCACAATAAAATGTAATTCTTTTATTTGTTTCAAAGAAAGGTTAAAAAGACTTACTAGCAGATACTATTAACTAGTTTAAATTATTCACTCTATATAAATTTAATCGTTCACCCATGATTCGAAGTGGAGTCCTTAGCAGAAGGAATACAATAACATTATCCTAGCTATTGCTAGGTGATATTACCAGTAACAAACACAAAATGTGGACAGTACTTACCCCAGCCATTGGACACTTTCCATCCAAAATCAGCCCAGAAATGTAACCCATGTTTCTGTACTTGATGCTGCCATTGAAGCACATGTGTATATTTTCATTGAATTTAGCTTCAATATCTTGCAGACTAAACACGCACATAGCGGAATGTGATTGTGGCTCATTCGTAATCCCCCGGCTTGGCGCAAACACACCTATCAACACGGAATCTCCAGTCTTAACGCCAAAACTCGCCGCTAGGTCCGCCCCCGCTGTAGTCACTTTGGCGTCCTGCATTAGATTATAACTGACGTCACGAACAATACACTGCAAAGTTACCTCCGTATAACTATCGTAGTTAGCGTCGTTGATGCACGTCCTGGCAAGTCGCGTCACGTACCCAAGCTCTTCTTGGCCCGGAAGTGGCGACTGCTTTTGAACGATCACGAAATAGGCATAGTCACTCGCATTAAACCCATACACATACTTAACGAGGAAATGATCGCGATATTTAACATCGATTCTCAACAAAGATTGTTTTGAGAACGTGTACTCCGCGTAGTCTAGGTTGTAGAGATTTCTACTGGAGATGGCTGGTACGTCGTGGCGGTACTCGCCATTGTTTGTGAAAGTGGTGCCAACGTAAAGGACATTGGAGCGCCCCCAAGGGTTGTAATGCTCTGGTCCAATGAAGGCATACGTGGAAGCTACCTCGTCGTTGGCGGCGATGCTGATAGGGAGGAACTCAGGCTGGAAGGAGATGTTCACCAGTTTATATTTCTCACAAGCGCCCTGAGATAGGGACCCGCACACGATAAGCACCCGGGACTCTGGGTCCATAACCAGCACCTTGTTTACGTTGTCCATGAGTGTGGTATGGATTTCCGGTGAGTGGCAGCCACTGGCGTGGCATTGGGGGCTGTCAGGCTTTGGACCAGTCACCACGATTTCCTCCAGCCTAAGGTTTGCGTCCAGCTGCATCAGGCAATTTACGGCACCGGCGTAAACCCGGCCCGTGCTCCTGTCTACTGCCAGGTGATTTAACGTGAGCTGCTCGTGGTTTGTTGGTGAGGGCGGGTACTGCGCGAAGATGTGTTGGACGGAGGAAGGGGATGAGATCCCAGTGGGAGTACCCGTGCTGCTGTTACCGTGGTCCACCTCAGAGCCGCCCCCATGAGCTGCCGAGAGCAAGGAGCCCAGAACCAGGGTCACCACCGTGAGGGCGGATACCATCACCATCCTTGAGGGCCGGTGCAGCGAGCCAGCCTTAGCAACTAGTGGCCATCTCCGAACCTGAAATCAAATACAAAGGAAAAAGTCACATCAACACCTTATCTTGCAGCAGTGCTACATTTAAATCTGTACACTATATTAAAACAGTCTTCGATACTAAAGCACTACTGAAATTAGAGTTAATTATCAATACAAAATAATAATTTTAAGAATCCCTATTAAATGCGAGGTCTCATACCAACATAAGAATCTACCCTCAAACGGATGGTGGAAGAGTTACTAAATGCATCTTGAATACAGCATTCCATAATTCAACCAGTTTCTGGCCATGGTGTTTCATACCCGACACACTATCATCACCTAATGTGTAATAGAATATCGCGCTGACTTTGTCAAATATAAACGGTACAAAAGATAATCAAGTAATAAATATTATTATCTATTGTAACTATATACAAATGTACATGAATTCCAAAAATTGTTGGTGAAATGTGTTAATATGGTTATGTATAACGTAACAATATTTAACAACGCCTTTAGTGATTTAAAATTACCCTTGCATTCAATTTATTGTTTAGGTCTCATCGGTTAAGTGCAAGTATTTTGAACGAAAATACCAATGAATGTATTTGTACAATTGTTTAAAAAGTAAACAATACAGTTTCGACCTATTGTTTTCCTTAAGGAGCTCAGCTATTCAAGAAAATCAATATTGATATAGTATTTTTACTTTCTCGCTACCTTACAGGTAGAGAAAGTACTGTTATTGTCAAAAAAATTGAACTCGAGATTTTGATGAATGTCGAATTTTCATGACCCCCCCTAATTCAATATAGTGGTTTTTGGATTGCCGTCTGTCTGTCTGTCTGTCCGTCTGTCCGTCCATCCATCCGTCTACACCTCAAAGTAAAGCCTAAACAATTTTACCGATCGGGTTACAACTAGGGGTTTCATAGGGTTGGAATTTGATATCTAACGCTAAAATTAAGGGTAGTTTAATGAAGGGCGAAAAAAGAAAAAATCGATTTTATCAAAATCGGCTCAAACGATTTTGATTAATATTCGTAACTATTCGTTGATTAAGATTATATTTAAAATAGCTGTTTTAACTTTACCATAAAAATGACTTTTAGGGTACTTTACGGAAGCGGGAATTTCCGTAGTTCCTCAACTATTGGAGATACTAAATATACTCCATTCACGGTAGAAATTCCTCTCTTGGAGGTCTTTTTTCCTACCAATATCCTACTATATAATAGATTTCTGGTAGGGTAAAAGGGCCTTTCAGAAAACAATTTCTACCGTGAACGGACTATAACTTATCATTGCATAATTGTAGTACTATTAAAAATTAAAAACTTTATTTGAAATATATCTTAATAAAACCAATAGTTTTGGAAATATTAGCAAATATGTAAATACAATTTTGTGAGCTTGGTTGTACAGAGATACTACTTAAGTTTTAACGTAATAATTATCAAATGCCATAGAGTAAAAAAATAATAAGTCTCTCAAATTTGATGTTCTTTTTCCTTTAAGCTGTTAGGGGAAATGTTTGTACAGCAATAATTAATCTTTATCATTTTAAAATCAAAAGTTAATATTTACCTTTTTTATTTGTCTAAATTTATAAATGAGGAATTTAATAGTAATCCAATATCCATAAGATGTGCAACCTCTAATAAAATGTCGAAAATGTAAACTGAATTCGAAATTTTAATACGAAGTGTTGATCCTTGTGGACCCAATATCAATCTTTCTATTTTTTTTGGTCCAAATATACAAATGAGGACTTAAATTCTTTAAAAAATAAAATTACACAATTTAAAACTGGGTGTCAAAAAATATTTCACGTAAGAATAACGCATTTTTTCCTCAGGTTTGTTAGTGTATATTATTTCGTGTCACATATATCACAAGCTTTGAGTAAATATCTCAAATTTTTAAAAAATTGAGTGAGAAAGTCCGTGCGGAATCGGGTGCCATTTATTTTCCTTCGTTGTCTACGAATACGTTGTATAATTATTATGACACATTTAATGAAAGCTTATAGTGGAGCAGTGTGTAATTTAGCTAAATGTAATTTTGTATCGTATAGTTATAAAAAAAACCTCCTGCGTGTAGTGTATTTGTCAAAATGAGTTGATAAATCTCAAAAGTTTACTTTAACGGCCATCTTAGAAACTATCTCAAAAAACTCTTTTTATTTAATTTTGATTTTTTTTTAGTATAGCTCAAGATTCAATTTAAAGATATTGGTAATATTTTGACATAACAGAATGTAGATAAAAAACTTATTTGGAAATTAATAGCGATCAAATGTCCCTAATGCAACAACTTAGATGCAATATGTATAGGCCTACATTATGAAACAAGAGCTTTATGTTTCCCTATTGGTATCTAGCGCATTCCATGTTACCAACTTACTTTTAAATTTGTTACTTGCGCTACTTCCACAGAATGATTCAAATTACTGCTGCATACTGGTTTTTTGAAAATAAACCTACGTAAATACAATTTTCTTAGGTCTAGATAAAAGTAAATAGATGGTATTTACCGATTGTTGGGACTCTATGGCGAACTTTTATTGTTGGTAAAAGTGTACTGTAGCAGTTAGTGGCAAATTATTATCCTGAGTGAACTTTAAATGAAAGCATAGGTCAATTCAGTATTGTAGAACACTAAACCAAAGAGCATAAATGAAATTATATGCACTGTTACTTACTCTATGGCATTAGGAAATAAATGGCACGGAAATCCACTCGGACTTTCTCGCTCTATTGTTTAAAAAAGGAGACATTTACTCAAAATTCGTAATATAATATACACTAACGAACCCGAAAACAAATTGCGTTATACATACGTAAAACATTTTTCGACCCACGGTTTTAAATTAAATAATTCTATTTTTAAACATTAACGTCTTCATTTGTATATCTGTACCTAATGGTTATCGCATTGCTACTAAATTTCTCTTTTATAAATTTTGGCTAATAAAATAGGTAGCTATTGACTATTGAGTCTAAAATGAGAGAGATCATTGCTGTACCAGGGGTGGATCCAGGCCGGGGGTGTGGGAAGCGCGCGCCCCCCTTCAATAAAACAAACCAATTTAATCAATGTTCAAGTCACTACTAATTTTATTATCACGTAATACTATCTCACTAACCAGATTTCAATTTTTATATTGTTATCGGTGGTATTATTAAATGATTAATATATGGTAATTATTATAATTACTTAAGACAACCACATTAAGTATTAAAGTGGCGAAAATAAGCATTAATGAAATCACCCCAATTTAAGTTGTGCGCGCGCCTCTCACCTTGTTGAATAAATTTTGTTTAGATTTAAATTTATGTTATCATTTTTATTATTACTATTTCAATAATCAATAATAAACAAAGATATTTAAAATAATTTAATTTTAAATAACGTACTTTAAACAAAACCTTTGAATAATACCCCACACATAATATGTTAATATGCCCTCGTGGTAAAATTTTGATATAGAATGAAAAATAATTTGCTACACTATAGTGTGATGTTACAATACGATTGTAGGAAGTCTGAATAATTCCATCTATTTTGTCTAATTGATTGAATGGCTAAAAAACTATTTATATAGGCTATAATAATTGTAATAATGTTTATACTTATTTCCCTCTTAATAATCACTATTTGTTGGTATTATTATTATTTGCTTATAATAAATTTCAATACTAATCGCAAATTTCGAGTTATACCTTTCATTATATGAATTTTGTAGTATTTTATGTCAAAAGATTTTGAGGAGCCGCCCCCCNAATCCCGATGGGAGCACTCGCGTCCCTCCCCCCACCTCATGAAAATCCTGGATTCGCCCATAGGCTGTACAAGCATTTCCCCTAAGAGGTTAAAGTAAAAACAGCAACTTCTTGAAAGATTTACTTATTCGATTACTCAATGGCATTGGAGAACTATTGCGTTAAAATTTAAGTAGTATATCTTCACAACTAATGCTCACACAATTGTATTGATATATTTGCCAATATCTCAGAAACTGTTGATTTTATAAAAATATATTTCGTATAAAAGTTTTTTTATTTTTAATAGTACTACCTACAATTTTGCAATAAGTTATTTAGTATCTCAAATATTTGCGGAGATACGGAAATTTCCTCTTCTATAAAGTACCCTAATAGTCATTTCCATGGGAAAATGAAAATATCCAGTTTATTTATAATCTTAATCAACGTCTAGATGCGAATTTTAACCAAAATCGTGAGACCCGATTTTGAGAGTATCGAATTTTTCTCTTTTTGCTTTTTATTAAATTACTCTTAATTTTGGGGTTAAAAAGACACACAGATATACGGCATTGCAAAGACCACTTTTTAGGGTTAGGGGGGGTCATGAGACGTTGACATCCAGCAACATTTCGGAATAGATTTTTTTTCACAGTCGCAAAACTTCTACCTTTAATGTTGGAAAAGTTAAAAAATAAATATATTTGCGTAAAACTTGAATTTTATTGGGTTTATAAAAATATGTTTCGAGTAAAATGTTTGTATTATAAATAGATCTACATATATGCAATGATAAGTAATTTCATATCTCAAATAGTTTAGAAAATATGATTTAAAAAATGAGAATTTATTAATCAGACCGTAGCCATTAGTCATCTTGCCGAAATATTGAGAGTTGCCATTTTGTTTAAATATTTATAAATGTTTTGAAATTAAATTTAACCAAAATCGTTCAAACTGATTTTGAGAAAATAGACTTTTTCTCTTTTCACCCTTTAGTAAACTACCCTTAATTTTAGGGTTGGATATTAAATTCCAAAAACTCCTGTGGAGAACCCTATGAAAACCCTAGATACCAAGTTTTAACCCAATCGGTAAAATATTTTAGGCTCTAGTCGAAGGTACAGACAGACAGACGGAAATTCAAAAACTACTTTTTCAGATTTGGGGGGTTATGAAACGTCGACATTCGTTCAAATCTCGAGTTTGAATTTTTTTGACGATCCCTATACTTTCCCTTCCCTGCTTCAATGGCCACATGGTCTAAAGCATCACTATTGCAATAGACTAGACCGCCAATGACAGGAAGTTATTATTATTATTATCACCGCGTCTTACTACCCGTTCGGGTTGTACGCACTTACGCTAATGTGTAATGGTAGGGTGATTGTGAGATGAAATGAAGGACCTACAGTTTAACGTGGAATCCGAACCACGGTGGAGGCCTGGCATTCCCCACATTCACAAGATGTCTTGTCAGAGGTGAAGGAAGGGATTGGTAATCAGATAAATCCTTGCCGGGTCCGAGGATTGAACCCCGGACGCCAGCATAGAAGTCTGACACCTTACCCCTAGACCACCAGGTCACCGACGACAGGAAGATAGGTGTTTGAATCCCAGTTGGGTGTAGTGGGGTTTTACCTAATTTTTCCCCATCTCCCTCCACGCAAATGTGGGTACACTCTATTTAAATTCACCCTTCCTCATCTCTAACTCACTAGCGTAATTAGTACATATGCGTATAGCCTGAACAGTTAGTAAGATGTGGTGCTAAAAAAAACAGTATGTATAATACATATTTTTATTTAAATCTTATTAGAGCTAGTAAACAAATTGATATATCTCAATCAGAGTAGAATGTGAAACATATCAATCAAAGAATCTTGAAGAACGACATTTGGATCAAATTTAATATCCATTTATAGGTGGTAATTTATTAGTTCATAGGGGCCAACCACCCGATTCAGTGGCCGAACGGTTTAAGGCGACACACTGGTGTTATATTGGCCTGCTAAAGACGGGGAGATCGTAATTTGAATCTCAGTCGGTTCTATTAAGGGTGGCTTTACCTAAGTTGTTATACAATCTCCTTCCACGCATATGAGGGTAGATTACCTCTGAAATGTTTCCTTGCTCATCCCTATGCAGAAAAGTTATAATATATACAGTGGCCCCATGGCTTCTTTGGTGCTGAGTGACAGTTCACAGCTGACAGCTGACGGCTTTGAAAAGTTACCGAGCCAAATTATGTATCCCTACGCCGAACCACATGATCTGCAAAAAATTGTGTTTAGCAGCCGTCACTTCTGATAGTCAAAATGTAGGTATATACCTAAATGTTGGCTGTCAGAAGTCGGCTGTGAACTGTCAGTCAGCACCAAAGAAGCCACGGGGCTACTGTACTTAAAGCCTGACAAGGTAGTAAGACGCGGTGATATGAAAAAATGTGCCAATCCAACTTAGGGTATTACTAGGACAATTTTTTTTTTAGCTATTTACTCTTTTTCATTCTTATTAATATAATTAATATAATTAGTATTATTAGTAGTATTACTATACATAGCACTAGTTTTTTAGTAAATAATATGAAGAGAAATGCAATAAAAACATAAACCCGTGAGCTACACTTTTACAAATCGTCAAATTTACTTAATTAGTGGCACACTGTGCTGGCGGCCGGAGTTCAATCCTCGGTCCCGGCACAGATTTATCTGATTACCAAACCCTTCCTTCACCTCTGACAAGACATCTTGTGAATGTGAGGAATACCAGGCCTCCACCGTGGTTCGGATTCCACGTTAAACTGTAGGTCCTCCATTTCATCTCACAATCACCCTACCATTACACATTAGCGTAAGTGAGTATAGCCCGAGGGGGTAGTAAGACGTTGTGCTAGTAATAATAATAATAATATCAGGTAGACAGACAGGGTGACAAATGAAGAAGTCTAAGAATAGTGGGTGAGAAGAGAAACATTTTGGGTGTGATTCATTGGTACAAAACTAACTGGATCGGACACATTCTTAGGAGAAACTGTCTTCTGCACGACGTCATAGAAGGAAAGGTTGAGGGAAAGAGGAGCTTAGGAAGGAGGATTCAAATATTATATGACTTGAAGGGAAAAAAAGAAAATTTCAGGAGCTGAAGGAGGCAGAGGACAGGGTGTATTTGCGTTCTGAATTTACTGACAAAAGAAATGGATCTGTCATAAGACAGAACACCTAGAAATAATAGCAAAATATAAGTAAAATACTTCAATAGGTAGAAGACTTCATAATTCATCACTACTTTATTAATAATGGCTTATGTTAGTGTTATGACTTAACAAGACTACTTTGGAGGTGAGAAAGTGTAGTGCATATGTTTTACAAGGACTAAATATTTTTGAAAATAACTTCAAACTAATTAGATCGTCTTTGAACTATAAATTAAAACTATAACTCATAATTTTATAGCTATTTAAATAGAAAGCTTATATATACATAATGTTTCAAAATAAATTAGGTCGACTGGAAAATTTCCAAAAACAAACTAATTTCTTATTGATGCCTCAGTATTTTGAAACGAAGCTGTCAGTGAAATATAAAAATACATCCCGTAGAACACTATCAAGTTATTTCTACATATAATAGATGTATATTCATTTATTTGGTCAATGTTAACAGCACCACCATATTTACACTCTTATAAAGTCTGTTTACAAAACACTCAATAATGCCGTAAATTTACAAAACTAAACCTTTACTTGTGTTTATTTTTTAGCAGAAATAAAAGCTTTGAGCTAGTAACACGTCAATCACAAGTCACGTTATGAACTATGAATTTTTGGACAGACAATAAATTTCATAATGTATGCATAGTACTCAACCCAAAGGTTGGTTGGATCCTCAACAGTTCTACCGTCAGCTGTAAAACCTAGGCAACAATGAGCCAAGCCAGTTTTCAAAAATCTGCCGGGAAAAGACCACCTCAAATAGCTTATATAATATAAATCCAATATACCAAAATATTCCAGACAAAAACCATTCTAAATAGCTTATAGGGATATTTTAATTGAAAAAAAATAATTGAGAAGGACTACTCCAAATAGTTTATAGAGAAGTATAATGTTAAAAAAAATTATTCAGATGAGGGCCACCCCAAATATCTTCTGGGAGATTCATATTTTCTAACATTCGCCTAGGAAACCCAAGCCCCTTCCTTTAGATTTGGGGTCAAAGCTCCTCAAAACCCTTCTTTATTTGTTAAAACTAATTTACCCCACTCCTCCTAGACAAATAAGGTTTCGCCGCCACTGGGGTAAAGTAGAACAAATTGAGGGGGCCCCGTGCTCTAGCCCTGGTACCGGGCCCGGTTTGAGGAGCTGGCGAGCCTGACTTCAGTAATCACCCCCATGACTCCAATCAGGAAGGTCACTCCCTCACTACGTCTTAATGGTCATTAAGAGTAGAAGTGCGACAGGCCCTGTGCATGTACACAGCGTTATTAGCAGTCAGAAATGGCAACGCTGTGATACGTACTCTGCATTTTAGACTGCGTCCTTAACAGTAAGGCAGTATTACTATTAAAACTAGAAAGCAATTAATAAATAAACAACCCGCCTCGGTGGCGTAGTTGGCTAACGCGCTAGTCGTGTTGAGCGCGACTACTGAGTACGGGGAGATCGAGGTTCGAATCTCGGTCGGGTGAACTGGAGGTGGTTTTCCCTAAATGGTTTTCCACTCTCCCTCCACGCAAATGCTGGTTCACTTCCTCCAATTCAACCTTCCCAATTCATAATCCATTAGCGTAATTAGTACTTAAAGCGTATAACCCGAACGGGTAGTAAGACGCGGTGCTAAATAATAAGTAATAATAATAAATAAACAAGAATTAGTTAATCAGATATTTCTTTGATGTATAGTAACTTATTGGTAGGACCCCTAACTACCTGTCGCCCAAACATATTATTATAAAATAATCCAGCAATGCAAATAATGCGACAAGCAAATGCAGATGATAATTAAATATGCATAGTAAGTCAGTGGTATCATAGAGTTATAAACTCGTGATGTCATTAGGCCACTAGATGTTATATTTAATCACACAATCTTGCTTTTATTGACTGAAAGCTCAAATTTTATAAAGTCATATAAAAGTATTGTGTACATAAGAGTGTTTGTCAGAGTAAAAACTTTATGTATATAAGTCTAAGTTTTTTATTTTAATTGTGTAAAAGGCTTTATTATAGTTCCAAGTTTAGTACTCACGCATGTGGAAAGACACGTTTTTTCAGGGGCTCTTCTCACGCTCGTGTTGGTATTTGGCTGAAGACATCAGGCACAACACATATGAAGCTACGTGTTCTCAAAAAAACGTGCAGTGAAGCACTATATTCATCAGTAGATTGGTTCAATATCCTTCAGTTACATCGCAACCAGTAATTAAATGTCCCGAGGTCCAACACTAGTCTGCAATGAATCTGTATCAACAGAGCTCAAAGGCGTCGATAAAAGTTGAGATGTAGGTATGCTCCAGTGCCTTTCATCAAAGAGGGTCATTGTTGATAGGATGAGCTCATTCGAATACGGTCTGAATCAAGCTTGCATGCTTGATATTGAACCGGGGAAGTTATGTGTTAGATAATGACTAAGCTTCATAGCATTATGCTTTTTTCATATCTTTTCATTGGTTGAATGATGGATCAATTTATTTAAAATAGAGTCTCCATTTCATATCCCTTTGGATGATTTAATCCACTGGTATTTAAAGGGTTGCTTGAATAGATTAACACACTGCCCTCTTTACTTTACTCTCCACACAGAGGGATAAGGTTTAATCCCTACCGGCTCCAAAAGGGGCTTTTTTTTTTAAATTGGTGAGTCGCCTTCATGTTGGCAGACTCATTAGATCATCTTGCACCACCGTTTTCATAAAATGATTTAAATATATTTAGTTCAATATAATCAAACCAAAACAGCTATGCACATGAACACTTATATTGATGGTCTATATAGAACTATAGGTTGTCTTGATATATCGGATAGGTGAATGGGATGCAGAATAATCAATGTTAATTTTGCATATTCGGCATATATTGGGGGTTGCTTTAGATAGTGCATATGTAACACCATTTATTTATTTATTATTAATGCATATTTATTATCAGGTATTTTAAATTCACATAAAGCTAAAATCAAACCAAAATATATGTTCTCACCTATTAATATAATCTTTAACGTTCACTTTAAATATATCGTATCAATTTCAATACAATTATAATCAGATTTTGTCAACATTGACAGCAAAAGAATATGTTAATGTGTTCTGACTTATCACCGTAAAAAATATATTTTTTTTTTACCATACCTCACTATCCATTCGTAATACATTAGAAAGATAAGGACTAGAGTAGAGGAAACGTATCCGAATTCACGTGGAGGGAGAGTGGGAAACTATGGTGTTCGGGGGAAAACCCACCTTTGGTACACCCAGCCTGAATTTGAAACCTGATCTCTCCTTTACCACGAAATCACAAAATCTGCGTGCACACGAATTAGGGTTACCACGATTCCACAATAGCTTCGTTTCATTAAATTAAATTTTGTGGTTTAATTGGTTACATCTTGGTATCGAATGTTGTAGACCAAGCGGTTATGGCCAAGCTGAAGAGTGAAACCTATTTTTGAGCTGTGTTGCGTACACAAAGATGTCATTTAGGGTGTGTATGATATAACAGGTGGTAGATTAAAAATATATGCAAACCTTCATATACTGCAAACCGATGATTCATTTGATTATTAAATTAACTTAACTATACAGTTAATTATAAACCAGGCCTAGTATTTATATAACATAGCTTGACAAATAAGCACGTATGCATAAAATGTATTTACAAATTATTATTGTGCATGTATGTAAATTAGTGTATTAACAAAAGTCTGTTTAGATGTATACATAAAATATTAGCTTTGCACGTCTCGAATATCTAATGTACACTATGTGTTTCTTTTCACAAAGAGTCTTTATAAACCAAGAAATGTTTATGTATAGAGAGGCACAGATCAAACCGCGACCTATTTTTTTTTATTCATAGCTAAAAGTTTAAGTACCTATCACACACACAAATATATATATAAACAAAATATTAGTTGTATTATTTCACAACTGTATAGGTAAAGAATATGCGATTCGGTGACCTGGCGGTCTAGGGGTAAGGTGTCAAGACTTCTCTGCTGGTGGCCGGGGTTCAATCCTCGGTCCTGGCACAGATTTATCTGATTACCAAACCCTTCCTTCACCTCTGACAATACATCTTGTGAATGTGGGGAATGCCAGGCCTCCACCGTGGTTCGGATTCCACGTTAAACTGTAGGTCCTCCATTTCATCTCACAATCACCCTACCATTACACATTAGCTTAAGTGCGTATAACCCGAACGGGTAGTAAGACGCGGTGCTAATAATAATAATAATAATATGTGGTTCAAGTAGTATTGAATGCTAAGCTTTGACAATATTATTTTTAAGTCATACATATCAGTAATAAACGCTATTTTATATCATGTTTTTAAACCAATTTGCTGTCCATCGTATTGATATAAATAACTGTCCATCTTCAATTGAAACGAAAGTGTAGGCTGCTCGTTTCAATATATCATGGTGTTTTTAAACTGGCGCACAATTCTCCGATCATTGGACGAAATCAGATTAGTTCGGCCAAGAAAAACTTTACCAAACCGGAGTTTGATATTGTCTTGGTCACTTATGTTTATTGGTAGTCGGCCGTGATATCAAGGGCGCGAAAGGCTTTGGCCGAAAACATAAGAAACCAATTCAATCGCGAAATTTCACCAGATGAGTCAAGTGTGTTACTTCTAGGACAGCAAAACAACATTATACAATAAGAACAAGTGCTTTAGTTAAGTTAAAACTATTAACATTCCACAGCTAATATATATTTACTGTATGTATTAGGGATGAAGTAAGTTTAAACTTTTATATAAAATGTAATAAAATATATTGAAGCCTATAAGAATGAATTAATATCGCCCCTGAACAAATACTTGAGTGTGTTTGATTTATCGGACGATTCAATTCCTTCATTTTACCCCTCTACTTCTTTTGAGTTATGTATGAAATAGTTTCAACAAGTGTTTCCAACACCAATGTTCACGTCGTCCAAGGTGTTAAACTCTAACAGCTCTTGATAGTCAATGACCGGGAGGTCAAGGTTCAAATCTTCCAGCCAGGCAAAACGGGTGTGCTTTATCACACTTAATTTTCCAATACTCTTTCCACATTGATGTGATTGTATTTGCTATGAGATATCCTCCTTATTTAAAATTATGGGTCTATAATGAGGTTGCTATTAGCTATTGTGCTATAACTTATAGTTAAAGTGTACAACATCCAACCCTCTTTATGTTTTGTCAGTCAGGCCAACTCCAAATTATCCACATCGGTGGGTAAGCTATACTCCATTCACGGTAGGAATTACTCTCTGAAAGGTCTTTTTTCCTACCAATATCCTACTATATAATAGATTTATGGTAGGGAAAAGGGCCTTTCAGAAAACAATTCCTACGGTGAACAGACTTTATATCAGGCTCGTTTACTCTAGTTTTATGGTGGCAGGGAGGTCGAAGTTCGATACCCAGCCGGGTGTATTGAGGGTTATTTTTTTCCAAAATATTTTCCAACTATTCCTCCAAACAAATGCGGGTATTTTTCATCTAAATTGTACCCTACTTTACTTCATTAGCGTGATTAAATGTGGATAAACTGAACGGGTAAAAAGATGCGGAGATAAAATAACCGTTCAACTAACCTGCAACTATGAGCACGAGGATGAGGGCGATTTTGGTCTTGTCCAGTTTTTCGGTGACGTGAAGGCCTGGGTTCAAATCTCAGCCAAGTGTAGAGAGAAAAGTTTTCATAAATTGGCTCTTCCTCTGTATTCTAAGCTTGTGTGAAGCTTTGAAATTTCAAATTCCGAATAATAATCTGAATAATACTTGCATTCAATTCGAAACTCAGAAACTTAATATTTGAAGAAAATCTAATCATATTAAACATAGAAATTTCAAATAATTCTAAATTCGGATTCAATTGAATATAATTCAAATCTTATAATCAAACTTTTAAATAATTCATTTTTTATAAACTAAAACACTAATATATAACCCGCCTCAGTGGCGTAGTTGGCTAACGCGCTTGTCGTGTTGAGCTCGACTGCTGAGGACGGGGAGATCGAGGTTCGAATCTCGGTCGGGTGAACTGGGCGTGGTTTGTCCTAAATGGTTTTCCACTATCCCTCCGCGCAAATGCGGGTTCACTTCCTCTAATTCAACCTTCCCAATTCCTAATCCATTAGCGTAATTAGTACTTAAAGCGTATAACCCGAACGGGTAGTAAGACGCGGTGCTAAATATATACTAATATATAGACTAATCAATAGTTTACTCATAACATTTCAGTTTAATCATGAGGCATATTTACACCTTATTTTAAAAGATAATCTTTCAATATCTGACTTACCCACATAAACATACGACTTTCGTAATCTTAATTATTTTGTTAGTTTTGTTTTGTTATTTTGTTTGTGGTTGTATATCCTTGATACGCAGGTAATATTAATCATTATTATTATTATTATTATTATTATTATTATTATTAGCGCCGCGTCTTACTACCCGTTCGGGTTATACGCACTTACGCTAATGTGTAATGGTAGGGTGATTGTGAGATAAAATGGAGGACCTACAGTTTAACGTGGAATCCGAACCACGGTGGAGGCCTGGCATTCCCCACATTCACAAGATGTCTTGTCAGAGGTGAAGGAAGGGTTTGGTAATCAGATAAATCTGTGCCGGGACCGAGGATTGAACCCCGGCCGCCAGCATAGAAGTCTGACACCTTACCCCTAGACCGCCAGGTCACCTAATATTTATTCAATTATATATGTACTGTCTAATTACAGTTTATAAGGTCCTGATTATTTTATTGTATTCGATTAAAGAATGCATATAGCTTAGCATATAGATAAGCAATTTGTATTCGCACAGGCCAACTAATTCCTTCCTTTTACATCCCTAGGACATTAGTGCTAGATTGGGTATATATTGTAAAGGTAGTAAAACAATAACAATTGAAACAATAGAGAAACTTGTATTGAAGTAATGAAGGCAGCAATCAGGTAATCAGATACTATCAAATAACTTAAGCGTATTCACACTGTAATAGATTATTTTTTTAGGAACAGTTAATGCAAACAACAAAAACAGAAATTCTTCCATAGAATGTATTGTGTATCTAAACATTTAGTGTTTAAAGTATATTTTGAAACCATTCCTCGTATGTGTTAAGCTTATGATTATATATAAAAAAATAATTTCCCTTAAATTAATTTAAAACCCAAGATATTTGGTTTTACTTTAGTTTGAAAGACGGTGAAATCCCTTGATAATGTAAGATGGATGACAGGGAGCACGAAATATATATATATTTATTTATTTATTGGACTAACACTTTTTTTTGGACAAAATTTGCTTCAGTAGATGCATTTAATTTAGTTTTCCACACATTTCACTCTCAATTATTATTGAATATGTGACATTAGAGTCAAAGGAACTTAAAGAAAAACATTTTAAATAAAGAAAAAAGTTCTGGTAAAATTTCGCAATGCTCATGACATACATTCATACACTATTGTATGTATAGAAAATTAACATAAATGTATGGATCTGTGAAGAAATTTTTGATTTAATTTTTTGAAATAAATGTTTTTTTGTAATAAAAACTGTTAAAACACATACCTTAGGTCGCATTATCTTACATCGCTCCTAACTACATGAAACCTAGTAAATACGGGGCCATAAGGGGTTTTTGGGGGGTGGGGGAGGTTCAGTATTTTCTAAATAATTTAACCTACGAGTGTGGAAAAAGGGGGGGGGGGTTTCCAGAATCCAG
>CABEEJ010002103.1:91427-123789 GCA_901482245.1 Timema douglasi
TGTTATACCTATTTTAGCGAAATTAAGTATTCTAAAATTTTCATATCACTCGTTTTATTTACCATTTCTCATGTCTAAAAATAACTAAACGATTAAAATAACCTAATTTACAAACTAGTAAAAAAAATCACAATGTGAGATAGAGGGGGGAGGGTGACATGACGGAGAATCTTATGATCCCTTTCGTGTGAGGGTCAAAAATCATGAACAAATTTAAGCACGGCTCCTAATATGTTTTGTTGTCGATACCTAGCGAGTAGCGTGGTGTGATTGGTTCGACTAGTTCCCATGGACGCCGCGACCGAACGACCGGCAAAAGATTGGCCAGCCCGAGCACGTAGTCCTTGAATACCCCCTAGTGATACGTCGGCTGACAAACTGATAAATATTTCTTTCTCACAAGACACCTCAACTCGAGAGTAATGTCTGGTAGACCGGTTGGCGAGGGAAGAAGTGAAGAAGAGGAAAAGAGGAAAAAAAGAAATGAAAAAAAAAAAAACAGGCGCCACAACTCGTCTCACATTTTGAGAGCTGAAAGCAACTCTTTAGGTTAGGATGGTAAGAACGCACCAAGTCACAGAAATCATTTTACAATCCAACTTTCTTAGAATTATTATTAGCACCGCGTCTTACTACCCGTTCGGGTTATACGCACTCACGCTAATGTGTAATGGTAGGGTGATAGTGAGATGAAATGGAGGACCTATAGTTTAACGTGGAATCCGAACCACGGTGGAGGCCTGGCATTCCCCACATTCACAAGATGTCTTGTCAGAGGTGAAGGAAGGGTTTGGTAATCAGATAAATCTGTGCCGGGACCGAGGATTGAACCCCGGCCGCCAGCACAGAAATCTGACACCTTACCCCTAGACCGCCAGATCACCAATTTTCTTAGAAAAGGCCTTTATAAAATATACTCTTTTTGTGGACAAACTTTTAATTTATTTGTGTAGTTTTATAGTTATTGATAATATCTATTAAAAGTGACAACTGCATATCATATGAATTTTCATATGAATACGTGAAAGTAGTTCGGGTAGCGTTTCTAGCTGTCATATTAAGGTTATTTATATAAAAAATAGGACTTGAAAGATAGCATAACGTTTTAGTAACTTTTATTGCACCACATCTTACTACCCATTCATGATACATTAAATTACACTAAAGGGGTAAGGATGATGAATGTAAAATTAAGAATAAGTATACCCTCCCTTGCGCGATGTAAGTGGGAAATATTTAGGAAAATACACCCTAAATTCATACAATCAGGATTCAAACCCCAACTTCTACCCGTCATCGATAGACTAGACAAGCTTGGAGTTCATTCCACGTTCCCAAAGATACGTACGCCCCTTATGTGATCTAATCTTACATAGCAGGGTGGAAAGAACTAGGTTTAAGTGGTTTATTTTAGCACTGCGTCTAACTACCCGTTCGGGCTATACGCTTATATATTAATTATGCCAATGGTTTCAGGGAGTGGGAAGGCTATATTTAGAGGAAGTGCACCCGCATTTGCGTGGAGGGATAGTGTAAACCCATTTTGGAAAAAAAAACTCTTAGCAACCGGCCGAGATTCGAAACTCGATCTTCCTGTCACCAGCAGTTTATTCTGTGATAAGAGCGCCTTAAGCCCTGTGACCACCAAAGCAAGATGAAACCAAACTATGGGGGCATAAAACACTTACAAAGTACCCAGCTGAGATTAAATCCCGGTCTTTTGGATTAAATTAATAGCCCCTATACTAATCCTGCCGGTATGTACCAACAATTTTCCAAATTTAAATGTATGTTTTAAAATGTTCTTCTACCCATTAATACTTAGGCAACAGATGACGCATTTATGGCCTTGAAATATATGCATTACTATGTACGGGCTTCAATACAACTGGTTACTTAAGAGACTCCCATATTGATAATTGTTTGATAATTGGTAATTTTGCCAGGACTAGCCTAGTTTTTAATTTTTATTTTTTTTCATTTTCTTCATAGAGGGGATGCGCTGGAATTTATTATGGAGGAGGGACATTAAAATTCTAATTTTCATATTTATCAATCCATGCCCAAGACCTATATTTATTACTACTTCACTTAACTCAAGCTAAAATAAATCTGATAGTGCATCTTTTGGAGAAGCTTAAATATATAAATAAATAAGAAGAGGTAGGGGTTTAGGACAGTAAGTTTATACCCTTTTTTCTTCATCTCTCCCCCACCAAGCCTCGGGCAGGTTATTTTGTTTTAAGTTTCTCATTTTAAAAATCAACGTGAGATATGAGTAAGAACAATGTAGGAAGAACACCTCAGAAAATGTATTTATGTTGGCAAAATGTATATTTTACTTTATTATTAGGGGGGCGTTAAAGTATTATGTAGCATATTTTTGGCCATTTCGGACACCCTTCCCCATTTCTAAGCAAAGGCTCGATTCCTCCACCCCCTCCCCCCACTTCCTCGTTGTACTTATATTATATTTGTCGATATTTTGGTCATTTGTTCCCAGGAATAAGCATAGTGTTTTATGCGATTTACAAATTCCTGGTAATTACTATCGTAGAGGTCTAAATTAATAGTACCAAGCCTTAACAATAAATATTGTTGTAAACTAAATTTAAATGTCTTTTTCTAAACAGGTAAAATAAAATAAAGTTATAAAACTATGTTGTTGTTTTTAAAAAAAAAAGCACTTAGCTGAAATTATAATAAGTTCTTATTAGTTTTTCATTAATTATTACATAATATATTATATAATTATATATTATATGATTATAATTTAAAAACTAAACCACTTTTAAATTGATGACCAAGGTAATTGAATCCACGTCTCGACTCTTAGTTATTATGTGTCAATTTGAGGTGGACGAGTCACGGCGCCATTTTTGCCCGTCTTTCTCTTTGTCTTACATAAAATTCTTCTGACCCCCCTATTCCCCCTTGTCAAAAAAATAAGAAAAGCTTGAACGCCCCTTCCCCGCCAAGGTGCTTATGTAATACTTGTCCATTAGTATAATCTTTTTTTAGCTATTGATAATTTCTGCCAAAAACTAAGACCTTCAAAAAAATCAAATGACTTGAAGTATGAATATATGAAATAAGATTCAACAACTTTGATAACTGTAAAGATACTGTTTGTTGTTCCTGTCGTGCTCTTACTACACAAGAACAAAAGTTTTAACCTGCAGTGTAGTATGAACAATGTTGTAGGACTTTTAAGGGGCGGAAGAGATTTAAAACATTCTCCATGATGGGCCTTAAAATATAGTCATGAAACTCGATTTTGCATAATATGCAATGGAGTTGAAATATATGTTTACTTTCTTGTCTATACAGAGTATAAAAGAATGGTTTGCTATCTCAAAAAGCCTGCCTCGGTGGCGTAGTTGGCTAACGCTCTTGACGTGTTGAGCTCGACTGCTGAGGACGGGGAGATCGAGGTTCGAATCTCGGTTGGGTGAACTGAGGGTGGTTTTTCCTAAATGGTTTTCCACTCTCCCTCCACGCAAATGCGGGTTCACTTCCTCTAATTCAACCTTCCCAATTCCTAATCCATTAGCGTAATTAGTACTTAAAAGCGTATAACCCGAACGGGTAGTAAGACGCGGTGCTAATATTATTACTATCTCAAAAATATTGAGCTCAAGTTTTAAACGGTAAAATCCCATTTTAATTGTTCCCCAATTCGGAAAAAATGCTGTTTTAGTAGCCTATATCATTAGCTTTGTTTCGCTGCGCAATTATATAGTTCTTAAACCAATTTATTTATATTTGTGTTGTATATAATGGCAGGGAACCCAAAAGTATAGAGGCAAAAATGTATTAACTAATGGTAATGTATTTACATTGAAGTTAAAATACTAAAAAATATTTTTCTCAAAAACTCTCTAAAACCCCAACTCTAAAATATAAGAGGGGCCAAACAAGATTCTACATAAACCATCATTATGTCTACGAATGTAGTTTTATGACGGCTTGGAACAGTAGATATTGACAAGCACAAACACATTTAGTTAGCCCTACTTTACTTTTTTTAGATGAGCAAATTATTATTATTATTATTATTATTAGCACCGCGTCTTACTACCCGTTCGGGTTATACGCACTTACGCTAATGTGTAATGGTAGGGTGATTGTGAGATGAAATGGAGGACCTACAGTTTAACATGGGATCCGAACCACGGTGGAGGCCTGGCATTCCCCACATTCACAAGATGTCTTGTCAGAGGTGAAGGAAGGGTTTGGTAATCAGATAAATCTTTGCCGCGACCGAGGATTGAACCCCGGCCGCCATCACAGAAGTCTTGACACCTTACCCTTAGACCACCAGGTCACCGGTGAGCAAATTATTTGTTTACATTGTGCCTGAGAATACTAGATGATGATATTCATAAATGTACGTCATTGTTATCTTATATCTTCTAGTTTTACGTTATTTAAACTGTGTTTCCATTGTCGTAGACTTTTAACCAAAATATCTACGGATTGATTCCGGAACAGATTCAGAACCATCCCTATCATTGTAATTTCATTTATTAAAGTATTAACGTTGACTTTCTGAACCGACTGATTATATCAGCACAGGACTTATGAACTAGCCTACATTTTGGACAGACACAACACCTATCCCACGGCCTTTGAGGTGGGATGGAAGGCGACGCGAGAAAAAGCCATGTTTTATGCAAATTTTTATATGGAAAAACTTTATTTGGTCTAACATAAATAAAATATTGCTCCAGTACAAACAAAGAATTTATTTTTCTTAATATGTTGAAATCAACAATTCCTGAATATCCATTATGAGCATAGTGGCATTAGATGAAAAACTTTTTAAATGAAAATAAAACTGACATATCCTCGGTACGGTTTAAACAAGGTTTGCCTAACGTGACACCCTCCCCTATCCCCCTCAAAAATCGACTGAATCAATTCTGACTCGGTGACCTGGCGGTCTAGGGGTAAGGTGTCAGACTTCTATGCTGGCGGCCGGGGTTCAATCCTCGGTCCCGGCACAGATTTATCTGATTACCAAACCCTTCCTTCACCTCTGACAAGACATCTTGTGAATGTGAGGAATGCCAGGCCTCCACCGTTGTTCGGATTCCACGTTAAACTGTAGGTCCTCCATTTCATATCACAATCACCCTAACATTACACAATAGCGTAAGTGCGTATAACTCGAACGGGTAGTAAGACGCGGTGCTAATAATAATAATAATAATAATAATAATAATAATAATAATTCTGACTCGTCGGAGCAGTTTATAATGTTTTTGATCGGATTTACTTCTGTTTATAGGTTAGTGGTAGTCGGAATCATAGCAATGTTAAGCAATTCTTCCACAAATATATCAAGGGCCCAAGCTATACTTACTTACACGTGTATAAGAAAATAAATTAAAGTTTTGGTTATATATATATATATATATAATGTAGGAGAGTAAATGAATCAAATAGCCAAAGCTATTATTTATGCATTTTAGTCAAGATTACTCCATCTAGATATCATATTCTGAAAATTGAAAAATGACACCTGGTCCCGGGTTCGATTCCCGTGTCCAGGTGTCATTTTTCAATTTTCAGAATATGATATCTAGGAGTGTAAAGATAAATATTGAGTGTAAAGATAAATATTCCTAAGATTCCACTCGCCAGACTGTTTTATTTGAATCAAATATAATGCTTTATTGTTAAATACCATTTTACAACTATATTATGTTTAGATAGAGGTGGAAATGAAAAAGGGGGTGAATATTATTGAAACCGAAGTTCTCCGACACACCAGTGTAGAATAACTAGCACTTTTATAAATGGTGGTGTTAAAGGGTTTTTTTTCCCCTCCCTGACGCTCGTGGAGCAGACAAGGGCAAGGCAGACAAGGGGGTGGTGGTTGGCGCATGCGCTGTCCCACCCACCCCCTACCCCTAAAAGCTCCCAACTGTGGACTCGGCCCGACTTCGATCGCCCCCCAAACCCCCAGCCAAACCGTTCCACGCCATGGCAGAGTTCAATCTGCCGCCAGGGTCCAAAACTTGTCTGAGGGGTTAACCTCAGGAGGCGATGCTCTATAAGATCAACTGAAACACCGGAAAAATAGTCCGATTACATTATTATTATTATTATTATTATTATTATTAGCACCGCGTCTTACTACCCGTTCGGGTTACACGCACTTACGCTTATGTGTAATGGTAGGGTGATTGTGAGATGAAATGGAGGACCTACAGTTTAACGTGGAATCCGAACCACGGTGGAGGCCTGGCATTCCTCACATTCACAAGATGTCTTGTCAGAGGTGAAGGAAGGGTTTGGTAATCAGATAAATCTTTGCCGGGACCGAGGATTGAACCCCGGCCGCCAGCATAGAAGTCTGACACCTTACCCCTAGACCGCCAGGTCACCTACTAGTCTGATTACAAATTATGTTCTGTTCATTAGGGTGATTCACATTTTAAACCAGTCACACAAACTACACATTATATTAAGTAATTTCAAGTAAACTTGTTGTATGAGTAACGTGACCAAACGTCCCACTTTGGGGAAATGTGTCCCGCTGTGCCCAAGATTTTCTATGGGACGCACAATTGTCCCGCTTTGAAGGGTAGTCCATTTTGTGAACTAAGTAAATTAATAAAAACGTTATGACTCGTCTAGACGCTCAGTGCGCCAGCCCAGTGCCTATCAGGCCAGTCTAAACGACGCAAATCCTCCTCCACCGTACCACACCTATGTGCCCACAGCTACAGTATTCGTTCTGTCTCAAGCCTCCTTCGGAAGTATTCGGTTGGACTCGTTAGTCATCAACATTCGTTAGAAGTACACAGGATTATTTATAATAATAATATTTAGCACCGCGTTTTACTACCCGTTCGGGTTATACGCTTTAAGTATTAATTACTCTAATGGATTAGGAATTGGGAAGGTTGAATTAGAGGAAGTGAACCCGCATTTGCGTGGAGGGAGAGTGGAAAACCATTTAGGAAAAACCACCCTCAGTTCACCCGACCGAGATTCGAACCTCGATCTCCCCGTCCTCAGCGGTCGAGCTCAACACGACAAGCGCGTTAGCCAACTACGCCACCGAGGCGGGTGATTATTTATAGATCATTCGATCGGCCAGTAAATTCAGCTGTGTTTATTTCTTTCGAAAGAGTTGTGTTTAGAATTAAGTAAGTTGTGTCGTATGCACTTAAGTTTGCAAAATAATATATTGAATAATGCCAAAATGAAAGCGCTCTTTCAACTCTGACTTACGGGTTAAATATCCGTTCATAAAACTTAATAATTGAAGTGAACAGTAGTGATTTCGTCTGTGAAAAATGTCGTACTGAGTTTAGTGTTGCGCTCGGAGGTTCCTGTGATGTGGAAAAACATTTAAAATCTCATCGGCACGTAGCTTCAGACCAGGCCGCTTGTTCTGGTAAATCGATTTCTTTGTTTTTCAAAAGTAATGTGCCATCCAAGAAAGATCTCAAAGTTTCTGCTGCCGAAGTGTCTGGGCCCATCACACTGTACGAGAAAATCACAGCTTTGGTTCCAATGATTGTGCTTCGAAAGTAATAAGTACGTGCTTTGAACCAAAGTTTCATTGTACCAGAACAAAATCGCAAGCCATTGTAAGTCAAGTGTTTGCACCATTGGCTGAGTCACAACTTAAATGGGGGTTGTAAAATGCAAATTATGTTTCTTTAATAACAGACGCATCTAACCACGGGTCACAAAAGATATTACCCGTTTTGGTGAGATATTTTGATAAGTTTGGTGGGGTGAAAGTAAAAATATTGGACTTACAATCTCAGCCTGGGGAAACTTCCGAAATTATTGTCAGTTTTTTAAAGTATTTGTTGCAAAAGCATTACCCGACAAAATAATTTATTTCAGTGGCGATAACACAAACTGTATGTTTAGTTGTGCAGGAAGAAAAGGAACTGAGAATGTTTATCGCAAATTGGAATTTGTTTTATGCAAATATATATGGTGGTCTTGGTGGATATTGGATGTGCTACGCATATTATACACAACGCTATATTAAGTGAGTTTGATTGTTTGCCAGTAGATGTAGAAGTCGTGGTTGTGAAAATATATTCACACGTCTATATTTACACAGTAAGGGTGGATAAATTTAAAGAAATTTGTGACACCATCGATGTTGAGTACCAGAAAATGTTGGGGTACAGCAAAACACGATGGCTAGATCTAAAGCCTGCCATGGAAAGAATTTTAAAATTGTATTTGCCACTTAAGAAATACTTTTTGTGTCAACCTAAGTGTCCCGTGGTTTTGAGGACATTCTTTGAAGATGAACACTCATTAATGTTATATTTCATACACAGCCAAGAAGTTACCTTCCAAAACTCAGTTTTAAAAGTGGAAAGTCAGAATGTTTCTGACATCGAGGTTACTGCAGAGATAAAAACAATGAAAGAGAACCTTCAAAATAAGATGAATACTAGATTTATTCCTCATTTACTGCGCAACTTAATGACAAACAACTGTTCAGAAACTGAAAAAGATGATTTTACCAAGACTATTGTAACATTTTACAAGACATCATTACAATATTTAGAGCAGTGGACAACACAACACAAAACAGTAACGCCCGAACTCAGCTAATTGCGAAACTTTTAACTTATATCTTATTTGCAGGGGTCAAGGATGGCCTCAAAATACGACTTTTCAGGCTTAATTTTTTTTAATCGGGGGATCCTCAGCCCCACTGAAGAGTTCTTCCATACCGATTATATCCCCCAAACCCCCGGGTATAAACATCTCCCGCTTTAGGGCAGAACAAATCTGGTCACGTTATGTATGAGTTACATCAGTATATAGTCTACAAACTAATCTAACAAAGTACACTTCAAGGTACATTCTCTCTCACATTGTCGTATTTATTTTGGAATGGCAATTCTGAAGATTCAAGGCTACTGAAACTATACTTAAATATTTAAATAATATCGTTTTAAAATCAGTTTAAAAAATTAGGCCTACTTTAAGTGTGGGAGGAAAGCTATAGCTATTCTATTTACCATCTCTGAATCACGACATCTAGTGTTAAACGTCGCCAAAAAATAGATAGTTCAAACGTTCCATATAATGTGTTTAAATTATAAAACTTAAAATTGAAGGTTTTATTTAAATTCCATAGGGGCGTGTTGATTCTGTTCACCCTCGATTTTTGCGTAAGCCACATTTTAAAATAACAAAAGTCTCCCTGTAGGCAGATACTTTGACAGTATTTGGTAATTATATGAAAGTCCTAAAGCAGTGGGAATAAGAAAGTGGAAACTATTGTCATTTAACCTGAATTGATACAAATAAAATGTATCGGAATTTTGTGATTATTGGAAATGCTATCAAAAGGTATGAGTCAGTTTGTTTATATATAACATATTTTCAAGAGAAATATATAGGCCTATATATTTTCAAACCGAGAGTTCCAACATTGCTTTGGTCATGAGAGCTATACACACGATATTGTATGTGTGACAGGTCAAACACACACACAGATAATAAATTATTCAATACGTAACAAGGACACAAAAAATACGTTAGATATTTATAGGTTTTCCTTCAATTTAATGAAATGCGCCGGAGTGCCACCTTGGGCTATATAATTCACAAATGTCTTTCATAAATTAAATGGGTGTGTTTGTTTCAAGTATAATCAATCATATTATTTAAGATTCCCACTTTTTCAAAGCAGAATAAAACATAGTGCACTCTCTGTAAGCACATCAATTACGTGTGTAAGTCGATCGACCTTAGTGTCTCATATGAATGGAAATACTTTTTAGGGGTGTGCGAAGCTCACTTTTTACAAGTGAAGTCGAAGCAAAACTTGAAACATGTGAGGCAAAGTCGAAACTAAAGTCAAATATAAGGTGTTTGTTTTCACTTAACATTAATTTTTACTTTCTTATAATTATAAAGAAAAAGTATTGTAATCGTGAAAAAAATTCAAAACTAAAACCCCCAAAAAGTGGCTTTTGCAATTCTGTCTGTCCCCATGACTGTCTGTGTCTGTCTGTCCCTGAATACGGATCCAAAATAGTTGGATGGCTCTTGTTCAAACTTGATAATTAGATTTTATAGGGCTATACCACAGGACGTTATTATTTTTATTTTGACCTTATCCCTGAAATAAGAGTAGTTTACCAAAGAGTGATTTTTTTAATTAGAAAAAAAATTAGTTTCAAATTTTTCGAAAATGTTTCGAACGATTTGATTTGAAACTTGATATGATATGATATATATCTTAAATAATATTTGTTTGACAAGACAAGTAGCACTGTATCATAAGTTTTAGTGCAAAAATTCATTGAACAACAGTTTACTAATTGAAAATCTTTGAAAAATCGGAGTTAAATGTCTCGAATGATTTCGTTACAAATGGGTATCTTGGGAATGTTTGAGATGAAACATTACACTGTATATTTATTTGCGAGGCAAAAACTCGTTAAGATCACTTTAATTATGACTGATTTGTCAAAAATTTGAGATATTTTAAAAATGGCTTCAATGTTCAGAGTTTACAATGGGCATCATATATGGTAGATATTTAAGAATATAAATGATTGTATTTATTTGTTTTTCATATAAACATTCATTAAATAATAGTTTAATTATGACTGATTAACTATTGAAAAATTTGATTTTCACTGTTTAAAATCAAGACAAAGTATTGTAATAGTAAAAATTTTCAGCCTCGAGATTTTGATGAATCTTTACGTTTTATGTTTGTCTGAAACAAAAAAAAAGTATTTTACATTTGTGTGTCTGTCCTTGGCCACTAATTTAAAACGGTTTAATTAAGTTTGTTCAGACCCTAAATTAAGGGTATTTTATTGATAAATTAAGTTTTTTAATTCCAGATTTCTTGAAAATGACCGGACGATTCTGTTTAAAATAGATAAATTGGGAGCGAAGGACCTCTAAAATAACACTGTACACTTCTTTTTTGGGTTAAACTTCATTAAAGGGTAGCTTAATGATGAGTGATTTTTTTAAAAGTTTGAATATCTTAAAAAAAAAATCTAGTGATTTGCTTTAAAATGGGTTTCTGTTAAGTTTTTTTACATTATTGAAAATTATATATTAGTTTTTCTAAAATTGTAAAATTAAAATATTTTATAAAACAGCTCATACAATTTTAATCAAAATTGGTATCGCAGGTGGAGTGGTGGGGACTAATGATCTCATTGGGTCGATGGGCCTATAAACCCTAACGATAGTAATAGTATCGGAGGACTATTTTACATGATTAATAATATATTTTTTTATTTTTCTAAAATACATTAATTTAATGCTGAAAAATTTTAGAAAATTTGAAATTTTTCGAAAATGGCTTTGAAGAGTTGATTACAAATATAATTTTGTATATAAATTGTGCATAGTAAATAAAAGTGGGGGGTGGTTTTTTTTTACAAATAACAAATAAGTTTAAGGTAGTTTAAAAATAACTTAATTTTGAAAATTTGATATTTGTTCAAAATATTTAAACAATTTGGCTTAAAATTTATATATAAAGATTGTTTATTTGAATTAACAAGATGATGTATTTTTACTAGGAAAACCTAAATAAGGGTAGTTTACTGGAAACATTTTTTGAAGTTATAATACATTATATGAGAAAGTTTGTACGATAATGTCGTAACATTTAAAAATGAATAAATATCGAAATAAGTTATGTTTAGTTAGATTTTCAAGTCTTTTCATTATATATCTCAGATTTTTCTTCTTTTGAAATTATGTGTTTATTCTAAGTGTTGAGGTTGAAGTGGAGATATGACCATCAATTTTGACATTTCGGAGCTTCGCACGACCCTGATACTTTTAATTTATTAATATGTAATTCCCCCGCTTCGTTTGTCGAAGGGTCTAAAATTAAGGTGTAACTTTTTTAATATACTGGACTGCCGATAAGAGGGATATAGGGGTTTCAATCCCTGTTGGGTGTATTGTATTTCCTAAATGGGTTTACCCTCTCCCTCCAAGCAAATTTGGGTACACTTCCTCTAAGTTAAAACTACCTCATCCCTAACACGTTAACGTAGTTAGTACACATGCGTATAACACAAACGGGTAGTGAGAAGCAGTGCTAAAATAAAGTTTAAATACATTAATACTTTCTATTTAGCATCACGTATATATTCATTATATTAACACACCCATATAAGTTGCCACGTGGGTAAATACGTAAATTTAAATTTCGTCTAGTCTTCTTTTCTATTAATGAGAAGGTTGGGGATCAAATCCCGGCCCGAGTGTATTATTATTTATTATTTTAGCACCGCGTTTTACTACCCCTTCGGCTTAGGCGCTTAAAGTGTATTGAGGAAGTTTTATACCAGTTGGTTTGTCCAGTCTCCCTTAGCGCAAATGCGATTACATTTATTCCAAACTATACCTTCCTTATTCCTGCCCAATTATCATAAGTTTTCGGATACCCTGGTCGGAAAGTAAAATATTTGTCACAAAAATAACAATAAAGATTATTAGAGTTTCGATATGTCATTTTGCGATCTTTGAAAATTCATTATGATTTTTTGGGGGAACAAAATGTTTACCGACAAACCGCTAGTAGGCCTACATTAATGTAAATATATTGTCTACTACCCAATAAACTTTATAACGTTAGAGTTGGTGACCTGGCGGTCTAGGGGTAAGGTATCAGACTTCTATGCTGGCGGCCGGGGTTCAATCCTCGGTCCCGGCACAGATTTATATGATTACCAAACCCTTCCTTCACCTCTGACAAGACATCTTATGAATGTGGCGAATGCCAGGCCTCCGCCGTGGTTCGGATTCCACGTTAAACTGTAGGTCCTCCATTTCCTACCACAATCACCCTACCATTACACATTAGCGTAAGTGCGTGTAACCCGAACGGGTAGTAAGACGCGGTAATAATAATAATATAAAGTTAGAACACCTAGCTCTAAACAACAATTTCTTATATACGATGTACAATAATTTGATAGGTATAAAAAAAATTATGTCCCCCAAACTAAGTAGCATGTAAGAAATAACTTTTTGTAGGATATCTTGGGAATCCTAAAATATGAGTATATTGATTCTGTAACAAACACAGTCAGGAATACTTTCTTCATCGATCAAAAAACCTATAATTTGAAACATCCCTGTAAATGGGTAAACCATAAATAAAAGCAGCAAAAAATGTATAGCCAACATAATATTTAACTCTATATCCCATAACGGTTTAAGATACCAGAACATCTTATTTTGCTGCGTTGAAAGTGTCTACAGATAATCGAGCTTACTTTACATGGTTTAAAATATATTAAAAAAAATTTTTTTTAATAGAATTCTATTGGAGTTAGTAGAGGAGGCAGTGATGATAAAATTCTTCAGTATGACTCATGAGTGAAAAACGTCTAAGTCTCATCATTAAGTATAGTTGTCAAGATATTTATAAAAACCTTTTCCCATCTGATTGGTAATTAATTATTTTTAGCTATAATTACTATACGTGGTAAACATTTTGCATTCCATAAAATTTTTTATTAATACACAAACAAGAAGTTTGGTTTAAGATCACATAAATCCTTGAAGAGGTTTGTACACTACCTTAATAAAACGTTAATACATTTAAAAATATTTCATTTATAGTCCTAGTCACAACATAAGAACGCCTCGTCTGAAATGAATATAGCCTTATAAAGATTCACATCAAAATGGTGTGCAGCCAGTCGAAAGGAATACGAGAAATAAATGACGACGACAAAGTAGTATATATATATATATATACGGTCGTTACTCACGCGGAATAAGCCCGAAATGTTCCGATTGGCTGTATGTGATGCGTTACTGACCGATGTTAATGTATGACATATAATGAGTCAATGAATCACAGAGAACAACCTCTCTCTTTTTGTATAAAGTTAATTATTTTGAGAAGGTGACCTGACGGTCTAGGGGTAAGGTGTCAGACTTCTGTGCTGGCGGCCGGGGTTCGATCCTCGGTCCCGGCACAGATTTACCTGATTACCAAACCCTTCCTTCACCTCTGACAAGACATCTTGTGAATGTGGGGAATGCCAGGCCTCCACCGTGGTTCGGATTCCACGTTAAACTGTAGGTCCTCCATTTCATCTCACAATCACCCTACCATTACACATTAGCGTAAGTGCGTATAACCCGAACGGGTATTAAGACGCAGGGGTGAGACGTACTATTAAAGCCTAGGACAAGGAAGGTACAGTAGCCCCATGGCTTCTTTGGTGCTGACTGACAGCTCACATTTGACTTCTGAGAGTCAATATTTCGGTATGTACCTAAATTTTGACTGTCAGAAGTGACAGCTGCTAAACACATATTTTTGCAGATCATATGGTTCGGCGTAGGGATAAATAATTTGGTCTGGCAACTTTTCAAAGCCGTCAGCTGTCAGTTGTGAACTGTCGGTCAGCACCAAAGAAGCCATGGGGCTACTGTAGTGAAGAGAAAAATTCACCCGAAATAAAGGTGGAAATCGTTTGAATAATAATAATAATAATAATAATAATAAACATAAAATTGTAGATCCAGCTGGGACTCGAACCAAAACCAAACGGTAATTCAGTGCATTGTGTTTGTAACGCGTTGAATCGCGTGACCGCCACTATAACTAATAGAAAAGTTATGCTAAAAGGGTATCTCACACAGATTACATTACTTGCACACGTGCTGGAGAGCCATGTGTTCTATTGTAAGTATTCACACAGATTACATTACTTACACACGTGCTGGAGAGCCATGTGTTCTATTGTAAGTAATCAAATCGAATACCACTTCAAATAAACATAAAATCTGGAAATTTTAGATTTTAAATGAAATGGGAAATGGAAACTTTTGATATGAGAAAGAAAATTAAAATTTTGCTGATAGGTAGAGAGAAAACTCCAAATAACCGAATGAATCCTAGAATTTAACTTTCTCTGAGTGAGTTGTAAAATGTGGTTTGTGGGGAAGGGAGGGAAAGGGGGGTTCAATAAAAGTTATAAAATTATTTGAAATAACTACTTCTCATTGTGGTAGAACATAAAAAATAGGCAGATCAGTAACGATACCTCTACAAATAACTACACAAGTTAGTAGATTTTAAATGTTTTAAATATTTTAGAAAGTGACCTACGAGATTGAATTCAAAATAGGAATTTGTGAATATTTTTTTATTATTAAAAAGAATATGTTTTTATTTTTAGAAATAACAAATAATTTTACGGAAGTTTACAAATAATCCATTTTTGAAAATTTGAATTTTGTTAAATTTATTTGAACAATTCCGTTTAAAATTTTTATATAAAAGTTATAATTAGTTTGAATTTATGAGTAAAACTTATTTGAGGGTAGCTTACTAAAAATATATTTTAACATTTTCTTGGAAGCTATAACACACAACATGAAAAACGTTGGGCAATTGTGTTGTTCCATTTATTTCTAGTTGTCATCAAACATCACCCCTTTGAGATTCCAAACCCTCTTTCTCTTCTCCAGGGATATACATTTTTAACAGTTTTGTTTATTTTTTTAATGCTTGGCAACGTACAGTTTTTAACTCTTGTCAAGGGATGCGGTACGAAAAGGGCTTTGGGAATTTTCGGAGGAAAGTGGTGTGGGGTGTCAGTACTCGAGGAAAGATTTATATGAAATCTAATCAGGCATAAAATATTTCCCCTACTACCAGATATAAAATGTTTATCCGTATATACTTTCAGTAAGAACTATTCCACTTACAAAGAACACAGTCAATCCCCTAAAAAAATAATAGAATTATAAAAAGGTTCGACAAGTACATCCGTAATATATACCACCCCAAGCAACACTAACTATAAATTCGTACTTTATAGGAAGCCCTGCAAAAAAATACAACAAAAACTTATTTTTATAAAAAAATCTACAACGGTCATTAGTGTGTTAATATCAAATTTATGTGAACTATTTTACAAATACAAAATAAGTGACATCAAAAATTTATCCCAAGCACCGAGTTTTTCATATTTCAAAGACAGTTTTAATAAATAATTTAGCACAGCACCAAAAACCTACGTACTTATTCTCAAATACAAACTAATTTAATCAATAAATCATGGCCAGTATATCTTATGTCAACGAAAATTAAATACCTTAAGTATTTTTACTTTAATGTAAATACTATAAAATAAATTTTCATTTTGCTGGTAACTCAAAACTTATATACAAAATACTTTTATGAAACAAAAAAGTAAATATAATAAACAAACTAACATAATATTACAAAAGATTATAACAAATTAACATAATATTACTAAGCCATTGGCTAGAGCTAATACAATAGTATATAATAAGCAAGACGATTGTATTATTATTATTTATTATTATTTAGCACCGCGTCTTACTACCCGTTCGGGTTATACGCTTTTAAGTACTAATTACGCTAATGATTTGGAATTAGGAAGGTTGAATTAGAGGAAGTGAACCCGCATTTGCGTGTAGGAAGAGTGGAAAACCATTTAGGAAAAACCACCCCCAGTTCACCCAACCGAGATTCGAACCTCGATCTCCCCGTCCTCAGCAGTCGAACTTAACACGACTAGCGCGTTAGCCAACTACGCCACCGAGGCGGGTAAGACGATTGTACATAACATCTCAATTTACCCGCTTCAGTGGGCACGTGGTCTAACGCGCTACTCTCACAATAGATTAGGCTTCCGATGACGGGTAGATCGAGGTCCGAATCTAGGCCGAGTGTACTGAGGTTTTTTCCCAAAAATGTATTTCTACTTTCCCTCCACGCAAATTCGGGTACATTGTCTTTAAATATAACCTTCATAATCCCTAAACCCAGTAGCGTAATTGGTACAGGTATAGCCCGAACGGATAGGGGACGACATTGCTAAACAAAAAAAAATCAGTATCCACTTCTTCTGCGCCATGATTTCCTTTAAATTCTACTATCTTTAAACTTGCCCCATTAATGCAAATATGTGGAGAGCCTGGAAGGATAATACGGGGAGGGGGGGAGGAGGGAGGGGGGTTGCACACACATATACTCCTATTAACACTTTTTGAACCATTAACAAGCTTATATGGGGCTTCTACGGCACCAGCCGATCGATACAAAAGACAATTTAGTAGACAATGGAATATTCAAAGAATTCTTTTAATGAGCACATAATGTAGGTTTCTTACAAAATATACCACCTAACCATAAAGTTCTTACTAATTTTTTTAAAAATTTTGTGAATTGGAGAAAGTTTCTCGAAAAATGACAATACTTTTTATTTAAAGAATTTTTAAGAAATAAAAGGCATTTTAAAATTTGTTAACGAATTTTTGAAAACTTAGACTGAATGTTTATAAAATTGAAAGATTAAACCCATATATATATATATATATATATATTAATCAATCCATTTATGTCTGTAAAATAGCAAATCACTCGAGTTGATAACTTAGGGTAGATGTACTGTCTCAAATTTAGTTCGTTTCTTGTCCGCACCAGTGAACACGTGGGCGAAGGAAAAGTCCATTCTTGTCGGGTTTGCCAGTGATTGGGAAGGCTAAGGTACAAATACCACCGGTTACACCGATAGGGTACAGATACCACCGGGTACACCGATAGGGTACAGATACCACCGGGTACACTCTTAGGGTACAAATACCACCGGGTACATTGATAGGGTACAGATAACACCAGTTACGCCAATAGGGTACAGATACCACCGGGTACACTCATATGGTACAAATACCACCGGGTACATTGATAGGGTACAGATAACACCAGTTACGCCGATAGGGTACAAATACCACCGGTTACACCGATAGGGTACAAATACCACCGGTTACACCGATAGGGTACAAATACCACCGGGTACATTAAGGTATGTTTCCGTAGATAGTTTCCTACTCACCCTCCACACAAGTAAGGGTAATCTTTCTCTCGGCGTCAACCTTCCTCATCACTTCTCGTTTTGTGTGAAATAGGCGGACATTCCAGACCAGTAAAACGCGGAGAACGTTAAAATCCATTTCTAAATCGTGCGCGGAAATGATTTGATGTTCAAGATTGCACGTTTATTCTTCAATCGTTTGTTTTGCTCAAATGGAAACTTTGAAGACAGGGCAATTTTACAGGTAGATATTTATTACCAGCTCGGTCTGCCCTGGCAACACTCCAATATTTATTTATGTTATTTATAAATAAACCACAGGATGATGAACAAAATTGTATACCACATAAATGGATTTATGAATATGTTGGTAAGCTCACCTTATTCGATGGTCGCATGGTCTAAGGCTGTGGTTCTTAAACTATTTTAACACAGGAAACCTTATAAAAACTATGGAACCTACTGAGGAGCCCCCATGTGTTCATGTCTCATCCCATTTCCCTTTACAACTATGATACAAGTTTGTGAGCCTTAACTAAGAAGAATACATTTGAGTAGTAAGCTTAGGTTATAAATTAAGTCTAAAAAAATATGTATTTATTACAATAATTATGTTACATATTTTGCACGGAAAAAATAATATGATAAAAACTTTAAAATGTACTGTAAGCTAACCACTTTTTAATACTTTATTTTAAGGTGACCTGGTGGTCCAGGGCTAACGTGTCGGACTTCTTTGCTGGGGGTCCAGGGTTCAATCCTTGGTCCCGGCACAGATTTATCTGATTACCAAACCCTTCCTTCACCTCTGACAAGACATCTTGTGAATGTGGGGAATGCCAGGCCTCCACCGTGGTTTGTATTCCACGTTAAACTGAAGGTCCTCCATTTCATCTCACAATCACCCTACCATTACACATTAGCGTAAGTGCGTATAACCCGAACGGGTAGTAAGACGCGGTGCTAATAATAATAATAGTAATAATAATAACAATCCACCCACCATAAATCTCTGCGAGTAAAAACGATCAACCAGTCGTTCTGTGGATGTAACGGAACAACTATGAACTGAATCGAACAAATATGTTGACTCAAACACATTCTAGAGTAACCACATCATCTTGTGGTCACTGACTCATCACCACATGATAAAATAAATGTCATCGTTGGTTAATTATCACAAAGCAAAATAAATCTTATTTCGATTTATGGCCCCAGAGTCATTTTTTATCTCCAACATGTTATAGCGTCTAAGAAACCACCAGAACGTGCATCGCCCTTTTTAGAACAGTGGTCTCCATTCTGTGGTCCACAGACCACCTGTGAACAGGAGTGGATTGCAAGAGTAAATTGAGTAGTCGTGGACCTTCTTTTAAACCGCCATGGACCACGCAATGTGATGTAGCTCAGAATTTACTATCTCAATGTGATGTAGCTCAGAATTTACTATATCGATGTGATGTAGCTCAGAATTTACTAATCTCAATGTGATGTAGCTCAGAATTTACTATCTCGATGTGATGTAGCTCAGAATTTACTATCTCGATGTGATGTAGCTCAGAATTTACTATCTCGATGTGATGTGGCTTACTCTAGAATGGCCATAGCTAGAAGTGTTATGTTTGTTTGCTTGGGATTTTGCTGAAGGCCACGAGTTTGGACATTTGTTTGGTTTGTGAGAGGTAATTTGTATATTTTGTTATTTTCACTATTATATTTATAGGCTGTTAGCATAAAACGGTCTTCCAAGCGCTTGGGACTACACTGATTGAGAATTAAGAATCAGTCGTAACTAGCCAGTTTTTTTGCCCTAAGTAGATAGGCTACCAAGCTTTCGACTCCACCAGGATTAAAATCAACTTCTCAGTGGAAGCTGTAAATTGTCTGAAATGTAATGCTTTAATATATATACCAAAAGCTGGAGATTTTTAGTTATTGCACTTAGTAGAATGAAACAACGTTATCATCAACAAATAATTACTAACATATATTATATGTAGGTACGCATTAATGATAGTGTGTCGGCTTTTAGAAACATAGATATTGGCTTATTTTATATATAATAAAGTTAAGCCAATTTCTAAGTTTCTAAAAGCTGACACACTATCATTAATGCGTACCTACATATAATATATGTTAGTAATTATTTGTTGATGATAACGTTGTTTCACTCTACTGAGTGCAATAACTAAAAATCTCCAGCTGTTGGTATAATTATTAAAGCATTACATTTCAGACAATTTACAGCTTCCACTGAGAAGATGATTTTAATTCTGGTGGAGTATATATACAGACAAATGAGTTAGTCTCCATGTGTTAATTTATCACGCAAAAATCACTAAACCAAATGAGATAAAATTTCACATGCACATGAATCTGACCCTCAGTTAACCTATAAACGTATTGGAATCTACGTCCGCCATTTTGTTGCAAGATGTCGGCTACAAACCTTACATTTTGTCCCTTTTATCAGCTTCTGCTTATCGGATATTCCTTGGGACAGGAATTTTAAATATTCGTATCTATTAGCTAAATATTATACATTATAGATGTAAATTGGAGATGACTATTTTGAAAGAAAAACTCATAAGCATAAATGAGCTGGTAGCTTTCTGTTACGCTCACGCAAATAACTATATAACGCAACTATATAACAAATAACTATATAACGCAACTATATAACAAATAACGCTAATAAGCCGATTGTGCTTAAATTTTCCTCGGACAAAATTTGGACGTACAGTTAACACAATGAATAAATAAATTTTATGACCGCCATTTTGTTTCAAGATGGTGGATACAAAATTCTACTTTTTGAAATTTTCTCAGCTTCTGCTTATTGGATTTTCCTTGTACCAAACTTGAAATGTTCCTTGCTATAGATACGAGACGATGGATATATTTTAAACGTGATGGCCATCTTGAAAGAAAATATAATACATACAAATGAGTTTTACTTTTTCGCGCAAAAAAAAAAAAAAGTCTGGAGAATGGGGAGCTGAATATGTAAATATTAATACATTTAATGAAATTAAAAAGGTACCTAAATTAGTAACTCATATACGGGAGGGCCAGAAAACTGTGTTGATTTCTAAAAATTTCTAAAATTATAGAAAATATCTGTAGCGCTCAACAAGGAACGACAGAACAGTTAAAATAATCTACAACATCTGACATAGCGAGGTTACTCGTTATGCTCTATGACTAGCTATGATGTTCCTTTTTTACTTTCTCATTTCAAGATGGTGTATTTCTGTTACAGTGATTATTATTTCACCTATACTCTTTGGTGAAATGGGATGCGCTTTTCTTTTCATTATGTTTCTATAACAATGTATATTATTTTGTCTAACTAATATATATTAGGCAGAGATTGCGTTGTTTGTGTCAGTGGCAATTAAAAGAACGGGTTGTATTGATAGATAAATTATAAATTGCTGTTCGCTATCATGTCAATTAAAACAAGCACTTTTTTTAGAATATTTAGTTTTCAATTCGTGTATCTAACAATGTCAAATTTAGTGTTTTTTCCACCCAATTAATGTCTACTTAGTATTCCAGTGATCTATTAAATATATTCGAATCGTACTTATTTTATTATTTTTTGATTAAAGGAATGAGAAAGTCTGTGTGGTGCACCATAAGTTTATTTCCTTTTGCAATAAACACACACACACACACACACACACACATATATATATATATATATATATATATATATATATGTGTGTGTGTGTGTGTGTTTTTACAATGCCCAGAAAAAAAACCAGTATTTCTGGACTGTCTGCTAAAGCAAAATGTTTGCCGTTTAGCTAAAACTGCAGAAGAACGGAAAACCCGTCCGGCAAACGACACTGTAATAAATGTCATACAGGGACCACTCGCGAGTCCAGAGGTATACTCCATTCACGGTAGGAATTACTCTCTGAAAGGTCTTTTTTCCTACCAATATCTTACTATATAATAGATTTCTGGTAGGGGAAAAGGCCTTTAAGAAAACAATTCCTACCGTGAACAGACTTTACGGAGGTTCCGTCTAGCCAAAGATACATTTAAACACGCATCGCAGCATGCAGCCCACAATCCGGAGGGAAGACAAGCATTACTTAATGCAAGGAGGGAGTAAAGGAAGAATTTCATGCTAATAACGTGTTGAGTGGTGACCCCTTCAAGAACGCTGCCTTTTAATATGATCCTCAGATTGATTATTACATGACCGCCTAGATTCAAATTGAAAGGTGAGGCTGTAGGAATCAGTGCTTCAAGGTTCCTGGCTGACAACATTTGTTTATATACGTGTCAGAGGGAGAGGCGGTCAATATTGGGTACAAATACGTATTAAAATGTTAAGTTCAAATAAACAGCTTGCCAATACAATAATAATGATATTATTTAGCACCGCGTCTTACTACCCGTTCAGGTTATACGCTTTAAGTACTAATTACTCTAATGGATTAGGAATTGGGAAGGTTTAATAAGAGAAAGTGAACCCGCATTTGCGTGGAGGGAGAATGGAAAACCATTTAGGAAAAACCACCCCCAGTTCACCCGACCGAGATTCGAACCTCGATCTCCCCGTCCTCAGCAGTCGAGCTCAACACGACAAGCGCGTTAGCCAACTACGACACCGAGGCGGGTTTGCAAATACAAAAAATCTTAAATATTATGCGAGTAGTTCAAAGAAATAGCTTCATTATTTATTTTTGTATATTTTCTGTTGTTATACAACTAGATTTTAATCTAACAAGGGTGGTATATTAGCGCAACATGACCTTGAAACCGTGAACTACTTTCAGGTCAATTGGATGTTATTTATAGTCCTGGGTCACAGACAAACATATACCAGACCCTCATCCTACAGGTTAAAATGGCTGCGCTCCATAATAGAGTCCTTAAACACGGGGATAGCTATGGCCATCAAGGGGCATTTTAAATAAAAACTAACTTTAAACACAGTTTCACTAGAGAGAAGATACATATATCCATCTCGAGTCAATCGGGTGGCTTCCACAAAGCTAGGTTTAGGTAATGACCCAACACACTCTTCGCACAATCCTACCTGACAAATTACGCAGACTGCCCATCACAATTACACTTACAGTAGCCCCATGGCTTCTTTGGTGCTGACTGACAGCTCACAGCTGACTTCTAACGGCTTTTAAAAGCTACCAGATCAAATTATGTATCCCTACGCCGAAACATATGATCTGCAAAAACATGTGTTTAGCGGCTGTCACTTTTGACAATCAAAATGTAGGTATATACCTAAATGTTAACTGTCAGAAGTCAGCTGTGAGCTGTCAGTCAGCACCAAAGAAGCTACGGGGCTACTGTATTCCTATATGACTAACATGTTAAAAGTGAGTCATTTAACAACTGCACATGTGGAAATGCTTTTTTCACTGAGCATTGACACTAACGAACCCCGGTGTTGATGGACATAACCTGGCTCAAGGAGCGCAGCGAAACTTCCATGAGGCTGAGAATGGTCCATGACATAGTTCTATCCCAATAACGTGTATTTATTTGGGACTCAGCCCTGGTGCCAGTTTGGTGGCATGACATGTCGAGACAGGGCTAGGTGGATGATGACGTCAGCTTCTATTTTGGATGTTCGACCAAAAGGGGAACAAAATTTCGCAATAGAGGTGCATGTTTGACCCAAAAGGGGACAGGGATTGCGCAAAAAGGGATGCGTGATGACCAAAAAGGGGAAAGAATTGAGCCAAACGGGGGTGAATCGACTAGAAGGGTACATGTTTAGGGGTACTTAACTATCAAAAGGAGAACATAATTGCGCAAGTGGGGTGCATGTTGACAAAAAAAGGGGGACAAAATTGAGCAAAAGTGGGTTCGTATCGACCAAATGGTTTGCGTTTCGAGGTATGTTTTATCCTAAAGGGGAACAAAAATGGGCAAGAGGGATGCGTGTCAACCAAAAATGGGAACCGGGATGTGTGTTCAAGGTGTACAGGCTCTTCTCGCGGTGACTGAGCGTTCTGTCAGCTTTCTCCTACCCAAAATATCAAAGCCCTGATGACGCCAACCTCAGTACAGGCTATGGGCCTTGTCCGCACCCAACAAAGGTATATTCCATTCACGGTAGGAATTACTCTCTGAAAGATATTTTTTCCTACCAATATCCTACTGTATAGTAGATTTATGGTAGGGAAAAAGGCCTTTCAGAAGTCAATTCCTACGGTGAATGGAATATAGATAGATGTCTTATTGCCAAATATCGGTATAAATAAACATAAATTAAAATATTTTAGAAAAACAACATTAATTATTATTCACCATGTAAAATAGGCTTAATCTAATAAATACTTTTGCTCAAATTAATATAATAGTGCTGCAGTGAAAACGTCCAATTTATTAGGAGATTAGAAACTAGCCTAAACATATGTTTCCTCGTTGAGCCGATTAGAACACTACGTCAGAGATTACCTTCACGGTTAGCTGTTGGTACACTTCCAGGGAGATCAATTGCATTTCTTCCTTAACACTCACATCAGTGGTCGCATAGTCTATAAAATGTTGATTTTCTCGTGAAGGAGAAGTTTGGAGTTTTAACCTCTGTACAACATTCAAAGAGTTGCGTTTTCTAAATAATTTCCCATTTTCCATCAACGCAAATCAATCATAAGAATAGCAGTGATCAGTGGCAGATCATAAATATTATTTTGTAAGATTTTGAAGGACTAACCATGATATTTTGGCTCATAAATGTTTACAAATAGCTACACTATTGTAACCAGCAATTTTTTAGTGAGTCAAATCCTGGACCTTTGACTTTCATCATGGAGCTAACCAAGACAATTCAGTGCAACTGATATCCCATAAGGTTTTTCAAGCACGATTTTGACTGCACACATTACAGTTATTCGAAACATGTTGAAGCACTAGAAGGATCTTTAGGTTTAATATAGATATTTGATTAGTTGTCAATTATGTTTATGTAATCTTAAAACATCGAATGATTATCATTTTCAGTACAGCCACACACCATTTTTTAAATAATTAAGACCTGTACCGGTGGTCACGCTCTATAAAGTAGTCCATCCCTTAGTTTATATCTGTTTAAAGTGGGGTTTTACAGCGAGAAGAGCTACTAGATATACTTTAACGTATTCATATATCAAGTCATATGGTCTAGAGCTATCATTTTATATATATATATAATTAATAACATTAATAAATAGTAAAATATTATTAATGTCAACCAAAAGATCAAGATGCACTCATGTACCTCCCAGCTACTACAGTAGCCTCATGACTTCTTTGGTGCTGACTGACGGCTTTGAAAAGTTACCAGACCAAATTATGTATCCTTACGCCGAACCAAAAGATCTGCAAAAACATGTGTCTAGCAGCTGTCACTTCTTACAGTCAAAATGTAGGTATATACCTAAATGTTGACTGTCATAAATCAGCTGTGAGCTGTCAGTCAGCACCAAAGAAGTCACGGGGCTACTGTACACTACTATATTTCTTGTCTCAACATGTCAGGCTGCCAAACTGGCGCCAAAGATGAGTTATGTAGTTTATAAATAGTCTCCAAAGGGCCTGAAAGTAGGTCAAAGGTAGTCTACTAGTTTGTAATACAAACGCTTCATTCAGAGAAAATAATTCTAATAAAATATTAAATAAAAGAGAATAAACTCAATTTCATACTTATCATTTCCAGTCCTGCCCCCTATGTTTAGAACAGTAGTCTGATTCAGCCAAAAGGTTAAATTTTATTCTAAACTAAATAAAGGCTAGCGCAACTGAACATCTAATGCCGGTCTAAAATTCTTAATTATATCTTATATCAATCCACACATATTTAAGCTTGATTCACACGTCCACCATCAAGTCAGCTTGCTGACTACATCGAAACGCACAGGGAAAGGAAACATTAAATGCCGGTTCCTAACTATTTAAACATTACCGACCAAATGTATCTCTTACTGTCAAAGGGGAAATCCACATTTCACCAAAGATTAATTTTTCATCCATACCTAGAATTGAAGCTAGGACCCTTAGCTTCATAGGCAGACATACTACCGACTAAGCTAAGGTGTCAAAAAGAGATAGATAAAAATTTTCATGTTATATGTAAATATTTAGAGGAGATGGAAAATCATGATCCAACTTGCGGATGGTATAAGGAACAATAATATTAATAATATTTAGCACCGAGTCTTACTACCCGTTCGGGTTATACGCTTTAAGTACTAATTACGCTAATGGATTGGGGATTGGGAAGGTTGAATTAGAGGAAGTGAACCCGCATTTGCGTGGAGAGAGAGAGAGTGGAAAACCATTTAGGAAAAACCACCCCCAGTTCACCCGACCGAGATTCGAACCTCGATCTCCCCGTCCTCGGCGGTCGAGCTAAACACGACTTACGCGTTAGCCAACTACGCCACCGAGGCGGGTTATAAGGAACAAAATACAGATATAGTACTTATTGTGATAAGTTTGAGATATTTCCAAAGATGATATTTAGAGTTCATCAAGCATGGTAATCAGGCACTGGCACTATCAGTTATCAAAGTCTGTTAAAATAAGATGTCTTCCTAGAGCCATATCCACTATACAGGATGTTTGTGAGTAGCACCAACAACAAACTCTAGGAGTAAATGGGAGGGGCCAGGACGAGCCGTTTTGACATAGGAACGTGTAGTCAGTGGTGCTTGAAGGTGAACCAATTAGATATTCTGCTGTCTCCGCCGGAGTCTCGTAGAATAGGGTCTTAACATGATCTAGAGGAAAAATCCGAGAGGATAGGGATATTGGAAAGGGTACGACGTAGTAATGCTTGCAACGAGTTTGGGACTAACATTTTGTCAAAGGGTGAGAACCAGTATGGTGCAGCGATGATATAGGCTTTCCAAGACTAAAAAAAAAATTCCAAACATAGTTTTGTGTTCGAAAAATGACATTTGGAGTTCAACTCCACTTTAACACTAGGTACACTATGTTTTCCCTGAAAGGTATCTGTATTAACCTGGCGGGCTACACTTTGACCTTCTTAAGGTGGATGGAAGAGGACGAGAGAAAAGGTAAGTATTTTTACAGTTTGATAGTAATTAATTTGTTTTGGCAAAATAAATCAAACAATGCTTCAGTACAAACAAAGTATTTAATTTTATTTGCGTGGTGATATAAAGAATTGTTGAATATCTGTCCTGAGCATAGCGGCATTAACTAACAAACTTTTTAAATTAAGAGAAAAAAAGTTGTCATTAAATTCCAGAACACTCTTCACAGATATTCAAGAAAGGCTTAGGTCACTATGTAAAGAAAATTATTATTATTATTATTATTATTATTATTAGCACCGCGTCTTACTACCCGTTCGGGTTATACGCACTTACGCTAATGTGTAATGGTTGGGTGATTGTGAGATGAAATGGAGGACCTACAGTTTAACGTGGAATCCGAACCACGGTGAAGGCCTGACATTCCCCACATTCACAAGATGTCTTGTCAGAGGTGAAGGAAGGGTTTGGTAATCAGATAAATCTTTGCCGGGACCGAGGATCGAACCCCGGCCGCCAGCATAGAAGTCTGACACCTTAACCCCTAGACCGCCAGTCACCATAAAGAAAATTAAACTAAATGTTTCTATTGGAGAAATATTTATTTATTTTAACGAAACAAATTGCTACAAAAACCGCAAAAATACTGACCTTTGTTCTCGTCCCCTTCCCTCCCACCTTAAAGTTCCAAAGTGGAACGGAGCTGTGTGAGGTGAACCTGCTGTCTTAGAAAGAAGCGAGAAAGAATCTGTAGACGTGTTTAGATCAAGATAGTGTTAACTTTACAAAGAACAGATTTTAGTTCGGTTCTCGATTTACAGCAGTTAAGTCATTCGTAATCACCAGAATATGTCTACCGGTTCCTTTCACCTTTATTACATCTATTCGACCACAGTCAAGCATTCAAAACTCGAACACACAATTTTTGGTTGTCGTAGGCACGGAATGGTTTCATCCACTCATTCCTTTAGCGACAAAAACGCTATCTAACCGAGTTTTTTCAGTATTAAGTATGTTAATGTATTTTTAAGAGCCCATCTCAAGTTTAATTAACCGGGAAACGAGTTTATGCTTGAACCAGAAAACATATCGAGTTTTTTTATCTCCAAAATTCTTAATTTAACAACAACGAACTTGGTATAAGTTTAATAGTGTTTTCACTTAAAAATAATGTTTTTAAAATTCATTGTCATTCTTAAAATATAATAAATCGGTTTCATTGGTCTCAATTCCACTGTCTTGAAAGGTAGAAAACAAAAATAATTGCACCTCGAAACGACCTCTGATTCCAGATGTAATACCTAAATAAGTAATTTGTTATCCGTGGGGTGAGACTGATTCTTAACTCATATTAGAGAGTAGGCCATTAGGAACGCGTATCACCCCCTGGGCAGCAGGTGGGTTATTATATAATACATTTTAGGTACATACATTCGAACCAAGCGTCTCATCCAAGTTTGAGAAACTATTTTTTTTTCAGTACTTCCCAACTGAATTAAAGTAAATATAATAATTTTAAACCCACTTCGGTGGCCGCATGCGTTAAAGCGTCACACTCGTATTAGACTAGACTGCCGATGACACGGAGATCGGGGTTCGAGTCCCAGTTGGGTGTACTGAGTGTAAATTTTCCAAAATTGTTCCCCATTCTCCTTCCATGCAAATTCGGGACACTTCCTTTTAAATTTAATCTTACTCATACCTAGCCCATAATGGGTGGTAAGGCATGGTGCTAAAAAATCACCGCTATATATACAAAGTTATATATTATCATGTAATATACATAAGTTTTAAAAAGATTCGCGGTCTAGGGGTAAGGTGCTAGACTTCTATGCTGGCGGCTGGGGTTCAATCCTCGGTCCCGGCACAGATTTATCTGATTACCAAACCCTTCCGTCACCTCTGACAAGACATCTTGTGAATGTGGGGGATGCCAGGCCTCCACCGTGGTTCGGATTCCACGTTAAACTGTAGGTCCTCCATTTCATCTCACAATCACCCTACCATTACACATTAGCGTAAGTGCGTATAGCCCGAACGGGTAGTAAGACGCGGTGCTAATAATAATAAAAAGATTCGCGTCTTAAAATCATCTTTTTTTCCTTTCATCTAGATAAGAAAGACGAAAATTGCACATGAATGAGATGCCTGGTTGAAGCTAAATCGTGTATCCTAGTTAACCACTTGTAAAATAGCCTCTTAAGGACAATAATGACACCGACAATACAGATTGTGTGGATGAAGTTTAAAGCGCATCACTAACGACTCCCAACACAGCCAGCCAATTTGCTCGACACAATTGAGGGAACGTCCCACGATGCAATGCGCTTCAATATGAGACGAGAGAAGCGCGGCAAAATTATAATTCAATTAAAATCCACAACTCCTTAAATAGGGTATAATTAGGAGAATTGCTATCAAGTCTCGCATTCACACATGCTTGGCTTCTTCGCTTCGTATCGCGTTACGGGTAATATCGTGGAGCCGTCTCTTCGAGAGTTACTCAACCGACTCTTGAGATTTTGTTTCAAATATCAGTGTTGTGGAAGATACCATCTTCACGTGGTGCGAAAGAAGAGGTTAGTTCACGAGGGATTGGGAGTTTATTGATTAACAAATAATTTATAGTTTATTGGTTAACAAATATTTTTAAAACAATATACCTGTGGTGGTGAGCATATGATTTAAATGCCAATCTTATTTAGTCTGGTTTTTCAGTGATTGAGAGGTAAGGATTAAAATCCCGGCCTGTAGTACATTTCAACTAAATACTACCCGCTTTTGCGGCTTCATGGTCTAAGGCACTTCTAGAGATCGTTGTTCGATGCAGCGTATAACACGAATGGTTAACACGCTGCTAAAAAAAAAAAAACTAATCACTGCTAGGGCTAGGCCTAGTGCCGGTATGAAACAAAAGACAGAGGAAATAGTCCCAACTTTTACTGATTTAATTTATATTTATTTCTATGGAGGTGCTAAAATCGGTCCAATCCAATTTGGGTACAAGTGGGTAGAGGGTAGGAGTGGGTTGAGCTCATTATGACCATAAAGTAACACTAATATCCTTAATTCATTATATTGTCCTGGTTTTTATTCCTGGGGACTATAAAAAAAATATGCATAATTGTAAGAATGGGTGGTTTCCTGTTCCTAACTTATATTATTATTATTATTAGGACCGCGTCTTACTACCCATTCTGGTTATACGCACTTACGCTAATGTGTAATGGTAGGGTGATTGTGAGATGAAATGGAGGACCTACAGTTTAACGTGGAATCCTAACCACGGTGGAGGCCTGGCATTCCCCACATTCACAAGATGTCTTGTCAGAGGTGAATGGAGGGTTTGGTAATCAGATAAATCTGTGCCGGGACCGAGGATTGAACCCCGGCCGCCAGCATAGAAGTCTGACACCTTACCCCTAGACCGCCAGGTCACCTACACCAATGTTATTAATGACTTAAATCAAGGGTTGGCTATGAAGAAGGTAGTTAAGAAGCAGTTCGGCCACGTTAGTGTGGAGAGGCGATGGAAAGACAAAAGTGCTAAACCACATGTGGAAAACCATCCCTAGTTGACCCAGCCTAGATTCAAACGTCGGCCTCCTCGTTGTTGGTGAATCGGTCTACCGCAAGTCTGTGACCAGTGGTGAGGGCGATGGCTGTTAGTGAAAACATTTTATAATCTAAGGAAACAATGTTGATAAAATTCACATAAATCAAACCTTGGGAGAGAAGAGTATGGGAAATCACAATGTAGAAATAAAGCCGTTATGCACCGGTTAAGGTTCGAACCATCATTTTATTGGTATTGGTGATGAAAGTCTTAAAGGAGCTGAAGAAGGACAAAAAGAACAAGGAGTATTTGAGGTCTGAGTTCAATGACAAAAGGAATGGACCTGTCGTAAGACAGAACACATAATAATAGTAGCACAATTACGTTTCTAGGTGGCATAGAGAATGTGTTAATAAAACCATTTTATTTACTCCAATACCATGTTGATCGTACAGGGTTGATTTAAATTCGCAATAGTTCTGCTCCTGCAAGCATCCTACTACCCAACCAGCCCTTAAACATTTTATATAAGCTACAGGGGTAGAGATGAGAAAGGTAAAATATAAACTAAACGTACCCCTCATTTGCATGTAAGGGTAGTAGAGAACCATTTAAGGAAAATCACCCTCAGTACACCGGGAATATTTGACAAGAATATATTTAGATGCTGAACAATCAACTCTGGTAGGGCCTGGCTCGAATCTTGTTTAGTGAAGATTCAGGACCGTAAATATAATCGCAATTTGGATATCAACCAATCCCTTATTTGACCTGAACTGCTTGATATTCGTATACTAGGAGATTGTCTCCCGAGACCAGATAATAAATATGGACCTTCTGGTCTCGAAACCCCTGATATAAACGCTCAAATCATACCAAATAAACGCTGTATACACTCCAAACTATACATAAAATCCTCGAGTGTTGTTGAAAGTCGACCGTTACGTCACGAGATATTTTTAGAGCCTCCCCTCCCTTCCTCCATCACTTTCTATGACATTGTTTGTCACGCCATGTTCACCCCCTACCCCCATTGTCCACCTCATTGCATGACGTCATAACTATAGTTGAAAGTTTGAAAAAAAATATGCATATTTCACTACATGATAAGGAATCTTGATGCATATTAAATCACCAAAGATTTGGATTGAATTACTATTTATTCATTTATCATGTGGTATAGCCTACAGGCTATAGAATGACAAGTATGAGGTAACATAAATATATAAGATACAGTATATGGTCAATATTACACAATAGTATACACACGATACAGTAAAATACAATAAATTCGAGTTACTATTAAACAATAAGGTCAACCAAGATTATCATAGATCAATGTCCAGAAAGGGAAACCAGCTAGCTGCTTTTGGTGTGGCTGTTGAGATCATTCCATGACCCTTAGAATTTCCTGAAAGGGTATACGCAAGTTATACGCGTGTTTGTCCCTGTGCACCGCAGTTTTATTGTAAGCTTTCAGCCATTCCCTACTTGTAAAGCTTTGCTTTAATTCTTGCATGACTGGTTCTAATTCAGTGTATGCGACTCCATATTTTCCTAAGGCCCCGCCGCGTGCACATGCAATTTTGAGTCAGCCAACAAATTGATCGACCAACCGATAGCCTCGCGCGCACCAGCCGAATGAATATCTGGTCGATTGAGATGTCCGCGCACATGCAACACAAAAGTTGTCCAACTAACCTTTTCCCACCGGTGCTGGCATATATTTGGTCTGGTATTCCGTCAAAGAAAATTGAAACCGAAGGAACAATATTGGATGCATCCATTATCAAGTCAATGAATACTTAAAGATCGAATCTACAAGTTTTATTATTATTATTATTATTATTAGCACCGCGTCTTACTACCCGTTAGGGTTATACGCATTTACGCTAATGTGTAATGGTAGGGTG
>CABEEJ010002104.1:6768-26551 GCA_901482245.1 Timema douglasi
GGGGGGGGGTTCCTAAATGGTTTTCCACTCTCCCTCCACGCAAATGCAGGTTCCCTTCCTCTGATTAAACCTTCCCAATTCCTAATCCATTAGTGTAATTAGTACTTAAAGCATATAACCCGAACGGGTAGTAAGACACGATGCTAAGTTTTTTTTTGTTTTTTTTAACCGAAAATCGTGATTTTTAAGATCAATTTTTTTATTCTTTTGATACCCGTAAGAATTTTAGAGTTATAGATTAATTGAATAACATCATCAGTCTAATGTTTAATAAACAGAGATAACTTTAACACATAGACCAAATAAATATGACGGAACATTTAAAATAAACATGTCTTTTATTTTTTGTACACATATCCAAACTTAATTTAAAACGTTTCCATTGTATTTTAAGTATATACACGGTATATTTGAGCAGTGTTTGAGAAACACAATGTCCCACAGGAAGAGACGTTTACTAAAAGCAAAGCAAATAAGCGGCGGCCGATGTCCCAGAGTTACCCCTCTCGCCCCTGGAACAAAGAGGACGCTGAGCGGGCATTGAAGGAGGAATCTTCTCACATGAAAGGTCTCAGGAACCAAAGCCTCATCATACGATTCCCCGACCCAGAGCTCAGCAAGGACATCGTGAAAGCTTTCCACCCCGGGATCGACAATGTCCACTTCCAGGTCCCCAGTGGGGCACGGTTAGTACTTTTCATTTAAATCGTTTGTCCCTGGATAACTTCATCCACAATCTTGTTTCGCCTTGTGACGGCTAACGTGCTCCTCACAAACTCCATTCCCGTCTTCACTTTCCTGGTCTCTCTTACATTCACTATCCATGTTTCTGTTGCATGTGTGACAATGGGTACAAACTATGTTTATATAATTCCTTTTAATAACTGATTAAAATTGTTATGTCATGTAAAGGTTATTGACCGTCTTATCTCTAGTTATATGCATATATTATGCTCTTGGAGTAGAAATAAGGAAGGTGAAACCTCAATGGGCATGCGCTCATATTCACGTGGAGGAAGAGGGAGAAACAGTTGAGGAAAAACCACCCTCACACCTGACAGGGATTCAACCCTCGACCTCCTTATCATCAGTAGACCTGTCGTTTGTGAGAGCGACACCTTAGATCATGGGGCCACCAAAGAGGGTAAGAAGTTGTTACCCACCTCGGTGGCGTAGTTGGCTAACGCGCTTGTCATGTTGAGCTCGACTGCTGAGGACGGGGAGATCGAGGTTCGAATCTCGGTCGGGTGAACTGGGGGTGGTTTTTCCTAAATGTTTTTCCACTCTCCCTCCACGCAAATGCGGGTTCACTTCCTCTAATTCAACCTTCCCAATTCCTAATCCATCATAGTAATTAGTACTTAAAGCGTATAACCCGAACGAGTAGTAAGACGCGGTGCTAAATATTATTATTATAAAGAAGTTGTTGGCGGGGGAATGTACTTTTTGTTTTACTATCGTAAATACTCTAAAAGCTACTGTTTGTTTCAGATATTGTTTTGTGCAACTGGCGGAAGATGTGAATGCAGAATTAGCGATAAAAGAACTTGAACAAACAAAGTTTGGTGCAGGGAAGTTGGTCGTTGAGAAGAAGTACAATAAAGAGGAAGAGGATTTGACCCCTGAAGCCATCGACCCTTACACGTATGTACAACCGGAGTGTTTGATATACAAGTACACATCGACCCTTACACGTATGTACAACCGGAGTGTTTGATATACAAGTACACATCGACCCTTACACGTATGTACAACCGGAGTGTTTGATATACAAGTACACATCGACCCTTACACGTATGTACAACCGGAGTGTTTGATATACAAGTACACATCGACCCTTACACGTATGTACAACCAGAGTGTTTGATATACAAGTACACTTTGCTTTCACTGAAAGATAGCAGCCGTACCTTGATGGGTTACGATTTAATTATGAAGTAGCCTTTAAAACACAGCCATAGTTCAATCCGTCAAGGTTAGACCTCTCACTTTAAGCTGTAAATTAATGCTTCGGGGTCAGGTTTTTCCCTTTTATCCTAAAATTATGTGGGGGGGGGGGGAAACTACTGATAAGCAGTATATGGTTTAAATTAGGAGGGATAGCCAGCACACTTACCTAGGTGATACTGGAGTAGAAATTGTATAGATATAACACTAAAAAACACATAAACACATTTTCAAGGACAAGCTTTCACTGTCACAGACAGCTTCATCAGGTCAGGAGAGTAGACGCAGTATAAAAACTCTTAAACAAACTCCATTGCAAAAACATTAAAAAACTTCTTTTTTTTTGTGTGTGTGTGTGATTTTTGAATCTTGAACCCTTGAGTCTTGAATAGTTTTAAGGATGGAATGATTGAAGGATATGAAGATTTCATCCCAGGTAGATTTATTCATGTGGCTAATATATTGTAATTATTTTATTTCACAGGCTATATATTGGAAATCTACCGACGAACGTGAATGTCGCGAGTGTGAAAGAAAAATTCCCCACCGCAGCACGAATCGACATAGGCTTTGCCCAGAGAATGAAGTTTACGAGGTTATATACCTGCCATTTGATCGCACTAGGCTACCCTTCCCTGTCTTAGACTAGGACTTCACGCAGCATTAGTTGACTAAAGAAGTCATAAATTAGTTGTTCTTTTTTTGGGTCCTCCAACAATATTTTGTTACCTTAGAACAGGGGTGGTGAACCTGTAGTACGCAAATACAATTCGGGTCAGATGCCATCGTCATAGTGCACAGATTCCCGCCACTGACGGGGTCTGTCTCATACATAAGCCTGTCCTCCCACCACATTTCTTCCTCCACTCTTCTCTTCACTCCCTTTATCCACCTGCTGTCTCTTAGTCTTCCTCTTGGGCTCTCTCCCTCCACCTCCAGACCACCTCAATCTCGCCTTCTTTATCCTATCCTCCACCTTCACATAAAAACATAAATATTAAATTGTACTTTTCGCGGCATGGTTTAATATTTTTGAAGCCAATATCATCCTGACAGTCGATTCGTTATATGGATTTCACTTTGTATTTGTTTATCTACAAAACATCGTGACACTAAATTCAGGCTTCATTAAAATATTTACAATTTTGTTTGAATCCTTCATTATACTTTATAATATACAACACGTTTTGATTTTTAAAATCTGTTATAGTTAAAGAATTGTGTTGCTGCACAAATTATTGTTGGGTTCCTCATCTTCTCACACACACAACACATGTCAATTTTAAAACTGACCTACCTACCCAATCTTAAAACTTCATTCTAGAAAGCACCTGCATCAACATTTGGCGATAGAATGTGTGTTGAGTGTCGAGGATGGACAGGGGGAAAGAGGGAAGGAAGAACCGCTATAGGTTAGGATAGAGGTGGTATGGACATGTGAAGAGGATGAAAGAGCGGGGGATTACGAGGAGGATGCTTGAAATGGACGTGACGAGCAGGAAGCCAAGAGAGACAGGTGGATAAAGAGAGTGTGGAAAGGAGAGGAGGGATTGGGCCGGCGTGGAGGAAGAGAGGCGGTGGGAGGAATATGTAAACGGAGAGGCTCACGTTCGAGACAGACCTTGCCAGTGATAAGAAACTGTGATGGTGATGGTCATAGAATATGTTAAACATACAGTAGCCCCGTAGTTTCTTTGGTGCTGACAGCTCACAGCTGACTACTTATGACAGTCAACATTTAGGTATATACAGTAGCCCCATGGCTTCTTTGGTGCTGACTGACAGCTCACAGCTGACTTCTAGACAGTCAACATTTAGGTATATACCTAAATTTTGACTTTCAGAAGTGACAACTGCCAAACACATGTTTTTGCAGATCATATGGTTCGGCGTAGGGATACACAATTTGGTCTGGTAACTTTTCAAAGCCATCAGCTGTGAGCTGTCAGTCAGCACCAAAGAAGCCATGGGGCTACTGTAGTTGGAAGAAGTTACAGGTTCACCATCCCTGCTTTAAAAAGTCTATACTACTTTAATTATTTAATAATTTCAATAGAATATAAATTTCTTAAATAGTTTTCTGAGTGTTTTGAAATAGTTACATTGTAAACAAAGCAAAAAATTGTGCCAAACGGCTATTTTAAATTAAACACTGTAAATATTAATTTGAGGTTTCTGGTAAATGTGTAGGCCTTGCCATTCTATCTGCTTTTCAATTTTCAATCTTCAATCTAAAATGGTGACTGAATTTCTTATTTCTTAGTTTTCTTTAGTAAATTACTAGGGGGCTATATTTGAACCCTGAACCAGATGTTTTACTCTTGTGTTTTGTTTGAAGCAGATATGCATTTATACGCTACAACAATGTAGATGAAGCAATCGAAGCGTATCGAAAAACAAACAATCTATTACTGGATTCTCGAAGTATCATTGTGCGATTCAGACGGCAGCGCGGCCATGTTGGTCTGCCTGGGGAGAGCAAGCTGCAGAAACCACCCAAGGTATTTATTATATATACAGCAATAACACGAGATATGTCTATCGGGACTGTTCTGTTTCACTTAATAAAGATGTGTATATATATATATATAATATCCACACACATCTCTCTCTCTCTCTCTCTCTCTCCACCCACATTTTCATTTCAAATTTGAATTAAACCCAAATTGTAAATATTAAATATTCTCGAAGCTGAATTTAAGTTAAAATATTTTTGTTGGTTATTGTATGGCGGAAAAATAATTGTACAGTAATTGTTAGTAATATTTCATTCAAAGGTAATAAAGTTGAGATACTATCACAACATGCAGTTCAACTACCTCAGACCTGCCTCGGTGACGTAGTTGGCTAACGCGCTAGTCGTGTTGAGCTGCTCGACTGCTGAGGACGGAGAGATCGAGGTTCGAATCTCGGTCGAGCGAACTGGGGGTGGTTTTTCCTAAATCGTTTTCCACTCTCCCTCCACGCAAATGCGGGTTCACTTCCTCTAATTCAACCTTCCCAATCCATTAGCGTAATTAATACTTTAAGCGTATAACCCGAACGGGTAGTAAGACGCGGTGCTAAATAATAATAATAATAATAATAAAAACTAGCTCAGATTTAAGAAAAATATAAATCAGATATATACATAAGGTCTAATAGGAAGCGATTTAAAAATTACTAGTAAATTGTCTAAATAATTGTATTCCCAAGAACTCTAAAACAGTTTGATGAATGTATTTTGTTTGTTTTTTTCACAGGAGCTGGAAAAAAAGAAGAAGTCAAAATCAAAGAAAGAAGAAAAGATCGCTAAATTGAAAATTGAACAGGCAGCAAAACTCAAAGTTGAAAAGGTAAGTTATTCTTTTCAATAGTTACCAGTAGGTTTGAACCGAGTGATCAGAGTTCACTCAAGAGGCTGGACCCAGGGGCTTGTATGAGAGGCTAAAAGATCGAATTAAATAGATATCATCTGACAGTTACTTATAGAAATTGGTCGAATCTACTATTCTCCAGGGTGACCTGGCGGTCTAGGGGTAAGGTGTCAGATTTCTGTGCTGGCGGCCGGGGTTCAATCCTCGGTCCCGGCACAGATTTATCTGATTACCAAACCCTTCCTTCACCCTCTGACAAGACATCTTGTGAATGTGGGGAATGCCAGGCCTCCACCGTGGTTCGGATCCCACGTTAAACTGTAGGTCCTCCATTTCATCTCGCAATCACCCTACCATTACACGTTAGCGTAAGTGCGTATAACCCGAACGGGTAGTAAGACGCGGTGCTAATAATAATAATAATACTATTCTCCAATCTCAAGTCAGATTCTTCATTTCAGCTCTAAAGCTTAGGTTTGAATCTTAGTCTTAGAAAACATGGTAACCTAAACAGAGTCGCGTTAAATACACTATTTAATGATCCACATCTTCAATTCACCTTCGAATCTCGAAACAAATTTTGGAAAATATTTTAAATATAATTATATTATAGTAATAGAAAATAAAAAAATAAAAATTAAATGTTAATATTCTTTCTTATAATCCATTCAGTTAAGTGTTAAATTACTGGTCTGGCCCTTGGTTATTAAGTTCATCCTATAATTATAATTGGTTCTGAACTAACTATAAGCAGTATTATGGATCTAAAAGATATTTCCCCTTAAAAAAAATTGAATCTAAAATTTTCTTGAATATTCTGGTACCTAGTGACAGGATATTCTCTAGACAGACAACAGCTATCTGGTAGGGACAGGATATTCTCTAGACAGACAACAGCTATCTGGAGTGGCAACGGCTCTCTGGTAGTGACAGGATATTCTATAGACACACAACGGCTCTCTGTTAGTGACAGGACATTCTCTAGACAGATAACGGCTCTCTGGTAGTGACAGGACATTCTCTAGACATACAACAGCTATCATCTGGAGTGGCAACAGCTCTCTGGTAGGGACAGGATATTTTCTAGACATACAACAGCTATCTGGAGTGGCAACAGCTCTCTGGTAGTGACAGGATATTTTCTAGACATACAACAGCTATCTGGAGTGGCAACAGCTCTCTGGTAGTGACAGGATATTTTCTAGACAGACAATGGCTCTCTGGAGTGGCAACGGCTCTCTGGTAGTGACAGGATATTTTCTAGACAGACAACGGCTCTCTGGAGTGGCAACGGCTCTCTGGTAGTGACAGGATATTCTCTAGACATACAACAGCTATCTGGTAGGGACAGGACATTCTCTAGACATACAACGGCTCTCTGGTAGTGACAGGATATTTTCTAGACAGACAACAGCTCTCTGGTAGGGACAGGATATTTTCTAGACAGACAATGGCTCTCTGGAGTGGCAACAGCTCTCTGGTAGGGACAGGATATTTTCTAGACAGACAATGGCTCTCTTGTAGGGACAGGACATTCTTTAGACATACAACAGCTATCTGGAGTGGCAACAGCTCTCTGGTAGGGACAGGATATTTTCTAGACAGACAACAGCTCTCTGGTAGGGACAGGATATTCTCTAGACAGACAACGGCTCTCTGGTAGGGACAGGATATTCTCTAGACAGACAACGGCTCTCTGGTAGGGACAGGACATTCTCTAGACAGACAACGGCTCTCTGGTAGGGACAGGATATTTTCTAGACAGACAACAGCTCTCTGTTAGTGACAGGACATTCTCTAGACAGATAACGGCTCTCTGGTAGTGACAGGACATTCTCTAGACAGACAACGGCTCTCTGGTAGTGACAGGATATTCTCTAGACATACAACAGCTATCTGGAGTGGCAACAGCTCTCTGGTAGTGACAGGATATTCTCTAGACATACAACAGCTATCTGGAGTGGCAACAGCTCTCTGGTAGTGACAGGATATTTTCTAGACAGACAACGGCTCTCTGGTAGTGACAGGATATTCTCTAGACATACAACAGCTATCTGGAGTGGCAACAGCTCTCTGGTAGTGACAGGATATTCTCTAGACATACAACAGCTATCTGGAGTGGCAACAGCTCTCTGGTAGGGACAGGATATTCTCTAGACAGACAACGGCTCTCTGGTAGTGACAGGATATTCTCTAGACACACAACGGTTCACTGGTAGTGACAGGACATTCCCTAGACTGACGACAGGTTTGGAAGATCATGGTTGTCCTCTTGAATCTGTCTCTTCTCCTCCCAACAAACCATAATCTCTAAAATTAATAATAATTTTTTTCAGGATGATGACAAATCAAATGAAGAAGATGAGGAAGAAGAAGAGGAAGATGACGACGATGATGATGAAGATGATGATGATGACTCTGATGACGACGATGATGACGATGAGGATGACGATGATGACGACGAGGATGAAGAAGAGGATGACGATGATGAGAATGAAGATGGGGACGAAGGGGATGACGACGATGACGATGATGATGATGACAATGATCTGAACGATCATGAAGATGATGTAAGTTTTCCTTCCTGTTGTCACGCAACATATCAGCTCCACAGTCAGGTGCTTTCGTACCACTAAAGTCAGGAGGTCCAATGTACTAACAACCCAAGTGTTTTATCCGTGTGAAATACATTAATATTTTTCATAAACTCCTCAATTTATTGTTAAGGTTTAAATTAGGATGGTTAACCATCACGCTCACCTTGGTGAGACGGGAATAGAAATTGTTTGAATAAAACACTAAAAAAAACACACAAACATTTTTAAAGACAAGCTTTCACTCCTGCAGCAAATTCCTTCTGACCCTTGAGAGTAAATTGATGCTCAGTTAACTGCCGACAGCTGAATTAGTTTCAGTTAGGAGGGCAGGACTTGTACACCAGTTTACTCTTTGAACTTGAAGAAGATATCTGTGACAATGAAAGCTCGTTTTAAATGTGTTTGTTAGTGTTTCCTCTGTACAAGTTCTTCTCCAGTATCACACAGGTAAGTGTGTTGGTAAGGTAACTTAAACCATGATTTAACCTAGATTTATCCGCCTCGTTGGCGTAGTTGCCTAACGCGCTTGTCGTGTTGAGCCCCGACTGCTGAGGACAGGGAGATCGAGGTTCAAATCTCGGTCGGGTGTATTGGGGGGGATTTTTCCTAAATGGTTTTCCAATCTCTCTCCACGCAAATGCGGGCTCACTTCCTCTAATTCAACCTTCCCAATTCCTAATCCATTAGTGTAATTAGTATTTAAAGCGTATAACCCGAACGGGTAGTAAGACACGGTGCTAAATATTATTATTTAACCTAGATTTCTTTTCCAAACATTCTTTATATTTTTTATTAGTTTATTTTTTCTGTTTCGGTTTCAACTATCGAGTCTTGTTGTGGTTCCGGCCACTAACTAAAAATAACTACCTTTTAAGCCTTCTCACTCATTGTATTTATTCATTTGGTTCCAAATGTTAGTTTGTTTATTTGTCTCTTGGTTTATATTTCAGCGATCACGAAGTTTATTTCAACGAATCGACTCACAAATTTCAGACGTTGATGGGATAGCGTTCAACTTTTTAGTTGATTGAATTTTGTGTGTACGTGTGTGTACTTTAAATACCGAGCTGTGAATCGAAAATGAAGCTTTGCACTTCAAGATCAATCATCTTTTATTTGTCGAAAGATTGAGGGTGGGTGTAGGAATGATTTGATATACTGTACTGCCATTTATGACAAGCAAACAATATGTATATTTAAAAAAAAATCTTCACACTAGATGTTTAATTTTGATTTTGTAACTATTTTCGAAAGATGGTTTTTAAAAATGATCAAGAGCATTTTTATAATACCCAAATCATTGGCTGAAATCCCCCAAAAAAGTTTAAATATTGCAAGTAAAGTGTTTTCTATTCTAATGTGAAGAAGATTCATTGCTGGAAGAAAGAAGATAGAAGTGTGAACCCAGGCGTCAAGCGTCATCACATATAGTACGATCAGGGATGGAAATGGCGACCCTTGTCATCCGGTGAATTAAAATGCAGGGGACAGAGAGATATTCAAGAACCCGTTGTACTCACCGAGTGTCTAGATAAGTGAGGGATAGATGTATGTTTAAGACTCCTATATACCCAGAATGTGTTAAGATTACATATTTTTGCCGATACACAACTTCTTTAGGAAATTATTTTGGTATAAATGTATCCAAGTCGGCCAAACCTGAGGATTAACATTTTCTCTCGTGTACTACGGTACTTGTACATCTTTTGTGTGCGATACTGTATTCACATGAATATAAGACAACCCCCATCCCCATCCCCCACCCCCACCCAAATTATCCAGGTTCATATAACAATCACATATTAGACTTAACGACCCACTTCAACTTCATATATTTAGGAGTGAAGTTGCTGAGGACCCAAACACGTGTACTAAAGAAGGTTTGACGCACAGGCCTTAATCTCCTTTCAACTGCTACCGAAAAACCGAGGGAGAGAAAACTTGACCTTGAACAGCAAGTCGACACATTCAAATCTAAAAATATCGGCTGTTGCATGATTTTCCAAACAAACAAACATTGACCCTGACAGATTTTTTTAAAGTGTGTGAATTAAGACGATTCAGGACTTTGAGGAAATCAAATTCCTAAAAAAAAAAAAACCTTGTCTTATATTCAGGTAAATATGCTACTTGTGTTTAAATGGTCATTACTCATAAACTCTCATAAAGGTCTGTACAATTTTATATGATATGATATATTATTTTTTTATTTAATCAGCACTTTCCCCACATTGTGCACTTAATTCTAATTTAATCTGGTCTTTTTAATAATTTTGAGAGAATATTTGGTGAAATCAAACACAAACAAGGTGAGAGACAGTCACATTAATCACCATAATCATCAACTGTTTAAAATCTTTTGTTTCAAGTCAGTTTAGTAAAATGCCTCTATCCTTCTACCATTCTTCGTCCTTTAATCACTTCTATTACTACCTCACTTGCACACTTTATTTTATCTGCTCCTTACATATCTTTCTTTGTCTCCCTTGCTTTCTTTTTACTACATACTTCACCTCCATCATTATCTTTGGTGTTCTCTCTTTCTCCATCCTCATTACATGACCATACCATCTCACCCTTGCTTCCTCTACTATCTCATGTACTCCAACATCCTCATCACATGACCATACCATCTCAGTCTTGCTTCCTCTACTATCTCATGTACTCCAACATCCTCATTACATGTCCATACCATCTCAGTCTTGCTTCCTCTACTATCTCATGTACTCCAACATCCTCATTACATGTCCATACCATCTCAGTCTTGCTTCCTCTACTATCTCATGTACTCCAACATCCTCATTACATGTCCATACCATCTCAGTCTTGCTTCCTCTACTATCTCATGTACTCCAACATCCTCATTACATGTCCATACCATCTCAGTCTTGCTTCCTCTACTATCTCATGTACTCCAACATCCTCATTACATGTCCATACCATCTCAGTCTTGCTTCCTCTACTATCTCATGTACTCCAACATCCTCATTACATGTCCATACCATCTCAGTCTTGCTTCCTCTACTATCTCATGTACTCCAACATCCTCATTACATGTCCATACCATCTCAGTCTTGCTTCCTCTACTATCTCATGTACTCCAACATCCTCATTACATGTCCATACCATCTCAGTCTTGCTTCCTCTACTATCTCATGTACTCCAACATCCTCATTACATGTCCATACCATCTCAGTCTTGCTTCCTCTACTATCTCATGTACTCCAACATCCTCATTACATGTCCATACCATCTCAGTCTTGCTTCCTCTACTATCTCATGTACTCCAACATCCTCATTACATGTCCATACCATCTCAGTCTTGCTTCCTCTACTATCTCATGTACTCCAACATCCTCATTACATGTCCATACCATCTCAGTCTTGCTTCCTCTACTATCTCATGTACTCCAACATCCTCATTACATGTCCATACCATCTCAGTCTTGCTTCCTCTACTATCTCATGTACTCCAACATCCTCATCACATGACCATACCATCTGTCACATAAATATTTGCTGCTAAAGTGGCCTATCAATTTGTCCATCTATGTTTAGTGACTAGAAGACAGGCAATTTGTAGGAAAAAAAACTTACCGCTTAACTTGAAGTGCAGGTATGAAAGGATATGAAATTATGTAGCTCAAAAGTTAAAAGAGGTTTCCTTTTAGAGAACTATAATCGACATGTGGTGTTTGTTGTTTCTTTGCAACTAAAGCCTATTTTATTTCCCAAACCACAGTGCGCTGTAAAATATACTGAAATGTGGTTTTCTGAGAAACTGGTGCTATCATTAATAAATATTTACAAACTATTATGTCAAATAAAATTTGCCAAATGCTTTTAAAACTATAGTGTTAAAAACTATATAAATTTGGTTCTGGGTAGAGATTTTTGGCCACAATGAAGGGTCTAGTAAAAATATCTATTATCTCTTGGTTCAGATAATTTGTAAACATATCATAGACAAGAGTTTAAAAAGTATGCCTGGAATTATTTTTAACTTAACTTATCTGTATCGTTTCTCATTTTATTTTGTACATTTTGTTTAGTATAAATAATTTTTAGGGTTTCAAGTAATTTATTTTGTTAGACGTTAGATTATTTTTAACGCTATTGATAATAACATGTCATTTAATAGAACTCTACAGGCAGTTCTCTACTTTCATACGTAATCTATTTCCGAAAACATAAAAGTTGAACCATACACTTAAATATGACAATGGACGTTCTCCTCCCAGGAAGCTGAAACATATGAAATCTGTAATTATCATAATTCCCCCCTCCCCCGCCCTCTAAGTGACGTAAGTAGAAGGCTACAAAAACAAAACAGTACTGTGGACAAGGCTAAAATTTCGGCTGGCAAGCAGCTTCACCATACGGCTCTTAATATTGGCTCATCAACTATTGTATGAAAGTCTTAACATGTTAATGTCGAGACGTGCCTAAATTTAGGCTTATGGTACAGGTTGTACGGAACGCAAGAAAAAGGTAGGGTTTTATCAGTTTTTATATAAAAACCTTTTTTTTTTTTGTAAAAATCAAATATTGCTTCACTACAAACATATAGTTTAATTTTCTTCACACGATGATATCAACAATATCTTATAATTTAATGACAACTTTTTCTCTTCATTTAAAAAGTTTGTCATCTAATGTCGCTATGCTCATGACAGATATTCAACAACTGTTGATATCAACACGTGGAGAAAATTAAACTCTTTGCTTTTATTGAAGAAATATTTTATTTATTTTGGTCAAAAAAACAGGGTGTCTACCATTCGAGAAAATCAGGGAAAACGGGAATTAGCCAGGAATTTGAAGTGATCGGGAAAAAACGGGAATTAGTCGGGAATTTGGTAAATTACAACAAAAATCCAAGAAAATGTTGTTTTACTCAAAATATGAAATATAATGATCATTAAATCAGTAAATAATATTTTTGTTCAAACTGTAGTTTTTGTTTGTTTGTAGCTGTGTAATATATTTTATAATTCCTAGTAAACAATGTTAATACATATTTCAAAAAAATGTTTATCTAAATTTTAAAACTTATTTTTAATAAAAAATATTAGTAGAAAAATGAGGTGGGAGGGGGGAAGTTAGAAGGATGTGACATACTTTTTATTTGGGAATTTCAGGAAATGATCAGGGGAAATCAGGGAAAAAGTCAGGAATTTCATTGGTCAAGTTGAGTAGACACCATGAAAAAAAGTTTTACTCTAAAAACTACAAAAAACATGGACCTTTTCTAACATTCCCTACATCACCATCTTAAAGGCAAACATTAACATGTTTAGCACAGAAGTTAAAACCAGGACATATTATCAGTTAAAAAATGTGAAGCAGTTTGTGAGTAAATACTAGAACCTGTCATCAAAGCTCCGACTAATATGGATTGAATGAATAGTTACCTGTGGTTGCGGTACATTGTGCAGTCTGTGTTACTTTACCTAGCTTCCTTTTGTGTTTAACTTCAATCTATATCTGTAAACTTTTATACCCTGTTGTGCGTACAACTCAAACAGGTACTAAGATGCGGTGGTAAAAAGTTACTCCTCATAGTTAACAAACTGTGTGTTTACAGAAAAGGAGTGTATCCATTTTAAAATAATATGAATAATTTACTTTTGTAATAAATAATAGGTACTTTTTGTGTTTTTATTTAATCTCATTTAATTCCACTTAGTGTCTGACAGTGCAATGCTGCCACTGGCAAGGAGTTTGAAGCCTTAAACACACCTTAATAAACTCATGTGTTCTTTTTTCTTGTTTTGAAACACAAATGTTCTCAGAAACATATTTGATAGTTCTAAAAAAAAATGTTTGTTTGCTGAATTGTGAGTGAATTCTGTGATTTTATCCGGATATTAAAGGCTAGCTAAAAGAGGAAAGCCTTTTATGAAGTCACTGTGAGCCCCGTTGGAAGTGGTCAGGAACATGCAAGGGATGTGAATTCGTTCTTACTCTCTCTGTACTGCTGCCTAGCGATCATGTTGGACTCTGGAATTTATCTCGCCTCGAAATCACTTTTTTGTTCCCGGTGTGTAAATATATACATTTTGATATTAGTATAGTAATTTTTTAAGATTGCAGAAAATATCTTATGTATTATGAAGGTGATGTGATGGGGTTTTTTTTCTTGCACTGCTTAACCTCATCTTATATTAGTTTCGCATTTTCTTTAATGTCCACTAAATAATTTAAAATGTATATAAATGGTTTAGCTATCTCTCTCTTTAAAAAAACAAAAACATGTGATGTTGATATTTCTTCTCACACCAACAAAATGTAGGAATGTTTTAAATTAGTTTTATTTTAACTTTCAATCAAACGATTTGTAAATTATTACTTTATCATATTGACTGTAATGTTAATAGAATATTGTGATTGACATTTTTATAATGTGTTTTTTTTTTTGTAAATTATGATTGGATATCAATGGAGTATGAACATAAATGCTTTAGCTTACACAAATATCCGTATTATTGATTTAAATGTAACTGCAAACAAGTACAGTTCGTGTAAATCAGTAAGATAAATAAATTGTTTGCTTAAGCATTCTTGTATATTCTTCACCACTGGAAACAGAACTACACCGAGATCTGTCTTTGCAATACATGACAGTACTAAATAATGTGTAAAGTTATTTAACCCCTGCTCCATGTTCTCTTGATTGAAATCAACCCCCAAACTTTAACAAGATTTTAATTTTGTTTAATCTCTCTTCTAGCTCTGTAACAGAAGCAAAGTTTAAACTCTCAAGAAAGTTTTTTAAATAAGAACATCTAAACTATCATGAAAACTAAATTATATAAACACACAGCTCAGCAAATAATCTCGCACACATAAAAACTAAATGAATACATTCCATGGTGACCTGGCGGTCTAGGGGTAAGGTGTCAGACTTCTGTGCTGGCGGCCTGGGTTCAATCCTCGGTCCCGGCACAGATTTATCTGATTACCAAACCCTTCCTTCACCTCTGACAAGACATCTTGTGAATGTGGGGAGTGCCACGCCTCCACCGTGGTTCGGATTCCACGTTAAACTGTAGGCCCTCCATTTCATCTCACAATCACCCTATCATCACACATTAGCGTAAGTGCGTATAACCCGAACGGGTAGTAAGACGCGGTGCTAATAATAATAAATTACATAAAACATGTCCTAGTTAATACATTTTATATGATTAAATTTTATCTAAATTATTAATAATTTAGTTTTTTAATGAGCACTTTATGATCACTTTATGTTAGCACATGATTTACAAATGAATTTGATTCTAGCAAAGACACAACATCCAGTCCCCTTGCTGTTAAAGTCATTACTGTGAAACTTGTTCACTAGTCTAGTGTGTCATATGATCATATATTTTGGTTTAAATTAGGAGGGATAGCCAGCACACTTACCTAGGTGATACTGGAGTAGAAATTGTTTAGATATAAATGTATTTGTGTTTTTTAGTGTTATATCTAAACAATTTCTACTCCAGTATCACCTCGGTAAGTGTGCTGGCTATCCCTCCTAATTTAAACCATGATTTAGCCTAGTGCTCTATACCACATAGTTTAAATATGATCATAAATTGAGGTTAAGATTTGATTTTTTCCTATTTTTTGTAAGCATAGAAGTAATTGTTTGTTTACATATAAATAAGCAAAGGCAGAAAATATATATTTGCTAATTTTTTGTAAATTTATTGATAAACTAACATTAAAATGCTAGATCCCTTGATTAATACACTTTTAAAACTTATACCCTAAAACAATAAAATACAGTGTGAACTAATGTCAATATACAAACCAGTCGAATCATCACACAACATATTAATAGTATAAAAACACTAGAGTAAAAGTTTATATCTTATAATACACTGTACACAGATATCTTACTAGTCTAGTATTATAAGAACCCTTTATACAATACATAAATGAAATATAGCAAAAAAAGGTAAAGATATGTATAAAAAAAGCATGCACAAAATATTAAAGGTAGGTATGTGGATTGAAACAATAAAATTATTGTTTGCGATGGTCCTTTAAGTGAAACATGCTGATCAATTTACAATTGATTGGAATAAAATATTGAGAAGGTTTATCATTTTCTTGGGTAAGTGTCTGATAGCCAATCGACATAATCATTCAACAGATGGTCGGTTGGTTTGACATCCTTCCAGTCACCCAGGCAAAATATGCGATAGGAATCATCACCGTATTTGCCGATCCCGTGAAGTTCTCGAGGGTATGTCCAGGGTTTCGATATAAATTCCTCTAGAAATAAATGCATACAAGAAATGTTTTATTTATATTAAGTGACTAGAAGACATAATTATGTGATTCAACAAAAACAATTGGTAATAAATAAAATGATAGAATATTAAGAAAACGGTAGAGCACCAATAAAAATAAAAACACTAACACATATTTACACACACTTCAATATTTCTATGCTGTGTTTCTACTTTTATTTGTGCTCTACCATTTTCCTAATATTCTATCATTTTATTTATTACCAAATATTTGTTTTTGTATGTTCTAAAATAAACATGATAGAATTGCAGAAAATGAAACGCTACTAAAAGTACAAATATTATACCACTAGCAAAAGTACCCAGGGTAACCACACAATGCAATGTTACCATGGCCAACACTTTTCTTAGCTTCGAACTATAAAAAATCTCTGTTTTATTTAAATTCCAGCTTCAAGGTACACATGTTAAAGCACAGCTGTTACTAATTTTAAAATTTCAGCCCTCTGTGTGCGATGCTAATGACAAACAAACTTTTCATTTTATTAATTTAGATTTTGATGCCCCATGGTATCTCAAATTGGTTTTGAAAATATATACGTCTCATGTTTTGTCAATTCACTAGATGTTATTCATCATTATTAAAAACTATATAAGCCATTAGAATATTTAATATTTTACACTTTATTATATAGTAAGAAATAACGGTGTTAAAAATTTGTATATTGATTGTTTTTAGTGAGATAAAACTTAAATATTTATATAGACATTGATAAATATGTTTCTTTTAACAAAGCTATTTTGCTTGATCTACACTTCGACACTTAAGACACCCAAGAATGAGAATAATGGATGTGTAGCCCTGGCATTGTATAACACACGAAATGTTACTCAAGAGCCGTTGTGCAAAAAACATACCCGAAAATCTTTTAATTATCTTGGCTCGTATCTCGTGCAAGCCGATCCCTTTAAGAAAAACGGAGATTTCCTGTTGCTCAGTCGCAATGACTTCCTTGGGGCTGGGCCATTTTTCGAAGAATTTCAAAGCCAATCTTGTAGCAAGTTGGCCTGGAAAAATTAAGTTGTCAATATTTTTTTTATAAAAACTGGACAGGTTTAGCACACATGTATTGTTTTAAATATTACACGAGCTTGTGGACCACGAAGAAACTGATTGTGATGAAGGTAGGACAACATGCTGTAGGTATCTCTAACCCAATCAAAATTAACAGTCAATATCCATAACTGTTGTCTAATTTAGATGAGAAGAAGCGTGTTTGGACTAAAGTTAATAAAACAATCTTTATAAATATCTAAACATCAAGCCATGTAATCTGCAACTGTCACTTTTGATGGATATTATCGATACATACAAAATACTAAAAATATATTCTGTAAATTTAAAAACGACATGGGAATCAAACTCGGTACTTTTGACTCGGTATGCCAATGCTCTAATCACTGAGCTAGCCAGGAGTCATCCTTAACTCATATTTTAAGGCAGAGTTTGTAATGGACGTATGGAAATGGTCATCTACATATGTGTGGCCAATTAATATCATGAGAGGTGACCTGGCGGTCTAGGGGTAAGGTGTCGGACCACTGTGTTGGGGGTCCGGGGTTCAATCCCCGGTCCCGGCACAGATTTATCTGATTACCAAACCCTTCCTTCACCTCTGACAAGACATCTTGTGAATGTGGGGAATGCCAGGCCTCCACCGTGGTTCGGATTCCACGTTTAACTGTAGGTCCTCCATTTCATCTCACAATCACCCTACCAGTACACATTAGCGTAAGTGCGTATAACCCGAATGGGTAGTAAGACGCGGTAATAATAATAATAATATGAGCTATCAGATAACGACTCTGGAGGGCTTTATACTGCCAATAGTAGAATGACAACTGTAGGAATGCACATATCATGACGGAGCCAACTATTACGGCTATATCTGCATCTAAATATATTCTTTGAATTGAAAAAAAAAACACCCAGATCACTCGTGTAAATTATGGTTTCTGCATGTCCATCACAGACTCTGCCTTGTAGTATTAATGATATGACCCTGGGGACGGGACAACTAACTGGCTTGGTGAATAAACCAAAGGTCCTGAGTTTGATTCTTGTGTTATTTTTCAGTTTACAGAATCTGATATTAAGATGCAGCTATAACCGTAATTAACAAATATGTTTGTATTTTTTAAAAGGCAGAATCGGAATATACCTTGTGTTCTTTGAAGGAATATAGTCGCAACTAGCAGCTGCCATGGATTATCATAATAGTTCTCCTGTATGAGTTGGTATGGGGACCTGGGGGGAATCCATCGCTTCTTTTTGTGCATCCTAACCGTCCCGCATCTGAAGCTGTCCACGTGGCGGAAATAACGACTCACGGTTTCTAGGGAACATTTGTGAGCGTTGCACGTTTCCGGGTTAGAGGATTCTTGATTGTGGTGAGGCAACAAGTTAAATCATAATATTATTTTATTACAATAATTTAAATTATTTATAAATATTGTTCTCTTGGATTTCCTTGATATTTGAATCAAATTAATTTTTGAAATTCCAAGTTCTCATTTTTCAAAACATTAGTTTATATTCAAAGTTGGCTGTCATTTTTTTTTTAACACACCAAAAGACAATAGAGTGAGGAAACATGAGTTGATGCATGAGCGTTTTTTTAAACACAAACTTAATAATATTGAATTATTCCACCCTTGTGTAAAAAGCGTTATTTGCCGACAGGACCACAAATCTGGCGTTCGTGCTTACCATTCTTTGTCAATTGTTTTAATCCCTCTGCAGTCAACTGCTTCTGTTTGTCAGAACACCCAAACTCTAGAAGAAGGGAAAAAATACCAATTTTAGGAATCATTGGCTCGACAAGGATAGTGAAATAATCTTAAGTCAACAACCCAAGGTTGGTTTGATCTGATTTCTATCCGTCCATAGCTGGACATTCACTCAGTCCCTTGTCTGGTTAGTGCTGCCTACACCATCTGGTAGAAATGCCATGCACTAGGGGAGTTCATAAAATGTGGTGGTTCCGCCTTGTCTTACACACTGAATTTTTATGAGTGAGAACAAAAGAACCTACCAATTTTACCAGAAAAAAATATTTCACACATACCTTTCAAGGTTCTTTTACAAGCCACAATCAAAATAGGACCGACAGCCTTATTTTCCCTCCTAAAAGAGTTGTGTTAAGAATTTTTATCACTCAAGAAAAATCCATAAACATTAGGTCCTGAGGCAAGCACATTATTCCAAACCCACCAAGGTCGCCATCAAATTAGCAGACATTATTTGGGGCTTATTTTGTGAAATGATTTCTTGAGTTATCAACTCTAATCATTTAATTGAAAAAACATTAATAATCTCGTAACTTAATACTTTATAAGGAAAACCTCTTTTCGCTTTATGAGGTAATTGTATTATATTTGGAAGAAGGTACAGGAAAGGTGGATAGAAACATATAAAAGGGGGACAAACACAATATGGCCTTTACAATGAAAAGAAGAACACAGTTCACACTTTACACTGCTGCCAATGGACAAAGAGGTAATGGATGTCTCTTAAAGAAAATTGATCGTCACCGCCCAATCCCCCGACCTAGGTTTCATTCTATCGGAACTC